>JAJHUR010123461.1:91347-112493 GCA_027495735.1 Lutjanus campechanus | reverse complement strand
AAAAAAAAAAAAAAAAACAGCAAGGGAAAAAAGAAAAGAAAATCCACCCAGCGAGCGCAGTGAATTTACAACGATCGACGTGATATAAAATGGTAATAAAAACAGAGGAGTGGGGATGGGGAGAGTGGTGTGGGGGTGAGGGGGTCTGTGGATGACTGAAAATGTGATTGTTAATGAGGTGGGAGCCAGTTTTCTAGGCTACAGTCTTTGTTTCCCAGAGTTAAGACTTACGCCAAGTCTCCCGGAGAATCTGGGTTGCTACAGTGTATCGTGTGTCTCGGGGTACAGAAATGAACCATTATGGCTGTAATTGAGTAGCACGGCTGCTAGAGGAGAGTTTTGGAGAGGGGGAGGAGCGTCGGTGGAGCTGTATTGGATTCCAGGGGCAGCGAGTTCAAGAACATCCACAGGAGGGTGTCCACCTCCAACTTCTCACCAGGAGGTCTGCTGTTGTGGCTTAGTCTTGTATAAAGTGCATCACGGCTCCCTTCTTTCTCTGTCTTTATGTGCGTGTGTGTGTGTGTTCTTGGCTGTCATGCAGGGTTCTTCTTTTTTTAAGTGCAATCACGTTCAAAAAAGTATTTTACAACTGATTGAAGATATAAATTTCTAGTGTTTATTTTTTTTAGAACATTTCAAACGGCAAAACATGAGTTCTTCTAGCTTGAAGTCTTTTGACTTTAAATGACGAGTTGAATTAAAGTTCAGTCAACTCATTAAATTCCCAGCATGCATTGTTTGAGAATTTAAACTCTCCTGAGACCCTGAAACCTTTTTTATAACTTGATGAAAGTTTTTTTTGTGTGAAAACCTTTCAAATTGAGAAAAGGGAAATCAAATTTGTTAGTAATGTTCTTCTTAATTTCTTAATATATTGAACATGTTTTCTCAATTGCAACTGAATTAATTTCAATTTTATTTGACTAGAGAAGTTTATTTGTTCTCAATAACTATAAAATTACCTAAACTTGTCTTTTCAAATTCAGTCAACCTAAAATTTTAAGGCAGCCTGGACACTAACTTTTAAGTTAAAGCAAATTGTTTATTTTTACAGTGCAGTGTTGGAAGTGATAAGATCTTTTTGATGTTTGGCAGTGCCATTGTTCAGTTCTTTGAGCCCCAACCTTTTTGTACAGTGACCCTTTTAAAAGAAGAAATGCCTACTTGTGTGTGGTTGTGGTGTGAACATAAGTAATAAGCAGGATTGAAGAGGCCCGTTTTTCACAAGATAAACAAATCTCCATCTATATAAAGTCATGTCTGTCTTTAATTGAATCTTTAAAAAAAAACACATTTTCTTAAAAGAAGTGAAAAAGTGACAGTTTCAATCTGTTTCCAGTCAAAAAATCTATTTGTTTTAAAAGTTTGATGAGTGTCTGTGTCTTGAAACAAGACAGAATAGGACAGGTTACTGCTCCAAAATAAAGAAACATTAAGTGTGAATTTAGAAAATACTTGAAATTTGGAGAAAAGGAAGAATCCCGCACACTGTCCATCACTTGTTCTCACTTTATGGACGCCTTTTCAGTCTTCAGGCCCTCATCAGACAACGTTATATATAGACAAACACCATACATGTTGTCTACTGTAGGGTGTCAAACTCAAAAGTATTAAAGAGCCAGTTGTAAATGTAATTTTAGACAAAGATTTGAGTAGATAAAGTGTATCCACTTGTTATCATTGTCTCTGCATTCAAATATTACTTGTTTTAGTAATAATTTAATAATCAGGTTGATGTACCCAACCCCCACAAACAATCCATACAGCAGAGAGTCACAGTGATATTTCTGAAGCTTGGTGGGAGCTCAGGTTTGCTCCACAGCATGTGTTGCAATGATGGCTACCAAAACTGGCTTTATCTTTTGGCTAAGCACGATACTGTGACACAAAGGAGCCAAAATTAGTTTGTGTGTGACCAATCAGACCTCATATGCATGCACACTTGGACTCTCACAAACACAATAAAGAAAATCTATTTGAAGGTTATATCACAGATACAGGTGTCGTAATGTAAAAAACATTCCCCAGTCTAAAATACTGCCCATCATACCTGGTGCTGCACTGTGTAGTTTGTTAAGTTTGCTATTTTATGTTACAAAATGAAATGTTTTGTCACTGTACTAAAATCCACTTTGAAAACTGGACGATTTCTTCAGCCACAGTAAAGCTGTCTTTCAGTGCTGCATCACTGTTGCAGTAACTTTTGCAAACATATTCTGTTGAGAATGCAGGCTGCCTTTTAATTCTTGCATTATTTTTTGCTTTCTTGGTAGCTAACATTAGCATTATTGGCTCAGTGTTGAGCCAAGTGCCGCATACATGCTGTATATATCTTATTCCTTTGGCACTGTCACTCATGGATGGAGGCAGCTCTCCGTTCATTCCTATGAGAGCTGCTCAGTTGCACATGAAGCCAACTTTGGTGTTGAAGGTGTCGCATACACTTCCACATTGTGCAGCCCATAGAGCAAAGGCAGCAGGGACTTGTGCCAGGCCAGATTCGGCCTGCAGGCCTGGAGTTTAACACATGCGTACTATAGGCTCCAACCGAGGAAAATCCCCAAATCCAAGGATGCCAGAAACACTTTCTGCGATATGCAACCCTCAAGAGGGGTGAAGTCCCTCCCCTTCCAGTGTGTCCCATGGGACCTTACATCGGCAAAAATATGAATGTAGTGAACAGTGAGAGACATTTAATTTTTGGTTCTGTTTGAACTGTGTCGTAAATTATACATATGATGTTTGTCAATTTAAAAGATAATTTCACTTGTCAAGAAAGTCGCACCTTGTGGTTGGTTTATCGTACTTTATGTTACACCGCTCAGAAAACTACATCTCTCATCTTGCATTATCATCAACACCAACATCATTGTATCTTACCTTGCTTGTGTGACTACATCCCAGTACAAAAACACACAGACATAGCTTCAGAAGCTAACGTTAGCTTTTGGAGAAAGTCATGAGATAAAAGTCTGTCTATGCATCTCCACAGTCTCATATTTTAACAATTGATTTGATAAATATGATATAAATTTATCAATATGTTAAATTGACAAACATCATATGTGTAATGCATGGCACAATTTAAATGGGATCAAAAAGATTTTTTGTCTCTACCCCACTGCCTACTGTTAATAATTTTCCTTAAGATAGATTCCATGGTGGTCTGCCGCAGGGGGAGGGACTTTGGCTCTCTATCAAGGTCAATGAGCTCTTTAAATATAAAAATAAACATGATACTGAGCTCCTCCAATTGCAAACAGACATTGTAAATTTACCAGTATTATAGAAAGTAGGATCACATCACAAACTACTTCATCAGTCCCATTTCACCCAAATTTTAAGGCACCTTTTTAGTCTTTGAAAGGTAGAAAAAGACACTGAAGTCAAAATAAAAATGGAAAGAAAAGTCACAATACTCCAAAATCATTTACCAATGAAGAAAAAACAAGAAGCTGCGACCAGAAAACACTTTCAAATAATTGTTTTACACTGGAAAAGAGCATAAGAACATAAGACTTTAAAGACTCAGATTACATGACTTGGTAAGAAGGAGCATTTTGCAGTGACCCCTCTAATTAACCTGGTCTTGACCCCTGAGGTTGGGAAGCACCTCTTTAATTCCTGCATGTGTACCGTATGTAAACTGTGGCCCACTACAGCTGACATCTGCTGAGCTCAACAGCATAACCACACTTTTGCTTATCTCCCATGTGCTGTGTCTCCTCTTACAGCAGACAGACAGACAGGTGTGGTATCATCACTTGGTGTGATCGTTTGCAAGCAAACTTGTGGTTACTGTCATCCTCGAACAACCTGTTCCCCTGAAGACGTACTCACGGGAATAAATTACACATCAATTTCTCTGATTGTTTCTTAGTGAGAGCCTCGGTTTTTTAAATACAACTTGTGCTACATCTCCATCTCCGAGCTGATGGGTGAAGTCATTACAGCGCCGGCCACTCTGGAGCAGTGGTAAATATGTATATTCGAAGCGTGTGAAAAAGCAGAGCCGCAGCAGACCCACCAACCATAGCATATGGCTCTACCATGTGTTACTTAATGAGAGATTTACTCACACAGACCACTAAATGTGTGGCTCATTTAAGGAGCCTCGGCAGAGGAGTGTTTGCGTGTGTTGCATGCAAGTCGACTCTATAAAGAGGGGGGTTTGATCCCCATCTAACCGCTCGCTGTAACCTTTTGCACTTGTGGTGCTTTTAATGACTCTACTGCAGAAAAGTAGAAAAAGAGCAAAGAATATCCTTTAAACGAAGCAGGCAGAGCTTATGAACAGAGGTGGGAAGTAAGTACAAATACTTCATTACTGTACCTAAGCAGAGTTTTCAGGTATCTGTGCTTTACTTGAGTATTTATTTTTCTGAAACTTTATATTTTTAACTCAAATATCTGTAATTTGTACTTCTTAGATTGTCAAAACAGGCTTGTTACTTTAGTTTTAATGCATTTGAGCAGAATTATTGATTATCTTTTATTTTATATCAGTGTGCGCCTCCTCCCAACACCAAGACTGATTTATTTATTGAACCCAAATGGATGCGACATTAACACATAGAAAAGATGATTCCTTGGTGCGTCCAGCAGTCAATGCAGATCACACACGACAGACATAACAAGTCGAAAATGACGTAACAAGTCAAAAACAACGATGAATACATAACAAGACAAAAATGCTGTACATGAAGTAACAAGACGAAAATTACATTAAAGATGTAACAAGACAAAAATGACGAAAAAAGACAAAAACACAGTAAAGAACATAAGACAAAAACAATGTAAAAGATGTAACAAGACATAACGAGACAAAAATGCTGGAAATTACGCAACAAAACGAAAAACAACATAACAAGACAAAAATACATGATACAAAATGAAAACAATGTAAAAGCCATAAAAAATATGGAAAAGCGGTAAACAAAAAATGAAAACGACGGAGCAAAACAAAAAATGATGCAACAAGACAAAAATGCAGTTAGTGATGTAACAAGACGGAAATGATGTACCAAGCCAAAAATAATGTAAAAGACGTAACAAGACATATCAAGATGAAAATGCCATAAATGACTCAGCAAGACAAAAACAACATAACAAGACAAAAAAGAAATAACAAGATGAAAACATTGTAAGAGACGTATCAAGGTCAAAAAACAAAAGACAAAAACAAGACGTTAAAAGATGAAAATGAGATAAAAGACGTAACAAGACATGACAAGATGAAAACCTTGTGAATTATGTAACAAGTTGGAAACATCGTAAAAGACGTAACAGGACAAAAACGATGTAACAAGACGTTACAAGATGAAAATCACTCAAAAGGTGTAACAAGACGAAAACAATGTGAAGGACATAACAAGACATAGCAAGATGAAAACATTGTAAATGATGTAACAGGACGAGAACATCATAAAAGAAGTAACCAGACAAAAATGACGTAGCACAATGAAAGCAAGATAAAAGACGTAACAAGACAAAAGGGATGTAACAAGATGAATGAGATAAAAGACGTAAGGAGATGAAACAGAGAGAGGGAGACTCGACTGTGCAGAGTTTCAGTTAGCTTTGCACAGAAACAGCCGGTAGAGATGTCCCGCAGAGGGCTACTTTTGATTTTTATACTTTGAGTACATTTCAGGTCCTGTAATTTTTCACTTTTACTCGAGTAAAGAAAATAAATGAGTTCTTCTACTTTCACTGGAGTCTTTTTTCCACAAGTAACTCGAGTACAGAATCTGTGTGCTTTTGCTACCTCTGCTTATGAATCAATACACCTGCCTAAAGGGGAACCAAAAGGTGTGTGTGAGTGTGTGTTCTAGGGCGTGTCTGTATGTGTGTGTGTTTCATATTAGTCATGTATCATATTCACAGAAAGGAATGCTGGTATTCGAACCCTGTGTGGCAGTGAGAGGACAGGAGGTTAGAGTTTTGTGGCGTACATACACTCCTGACCACACAGTTTCTCCCTCCCCGCCTGCGTCTCTGGCTCGCGTATCTGGCCGTGTGCAGTAATTGGCCACACAGAGCCCAGATCTCTTTGTTTTCGCCCTGCAGAGGCTTGCGGTAGACATGCACAAGCAGTAGGCCTCGTAAATCTGTGGGACTCCAGTGTCAGGCCCGGCGTTGCAGCTCCGCTTCTCTACAATGACTTCACTCCCACCCAAAATTCCCACTGTACCGCACTCAGGACCCGGTCCAAGAAACTTCATTTTATGACTTTTATGTGATATGTGTATCACTCACTACTGTCTGTGTGTGTGTGTGACAGAGAGTCTCTGTTTCCTCACACACCCCAATTTAGCACAATTTAGTATTTTGATGCTGCTCAGAGGCTGTGATTATATGTCTGTCTTCACTGTTTGCTAGTTTTCTACTTCATACTGCAGCGACTGTTTGGCTTGGACTCACTTCACTGGGTTTTTAAACTACAGTTGTGGGTTCCAGACTGGGTCAAATATGGTTCAGTAAATAAATAGTCTTAACTTCACAGCCCTGATGAGATAATGCGTTGATTCAAATGCCTGCAAATGAATTTAAGTATATAATCCAGTGCAAATTTTAGCTTTTAATGCACGAGACTTAAGAGCAAAAATCCTCACATCAGAAGCTGTAACAGAATATTTTATTCATGAGCGGTACTTAGCTACATAACCCTGGCTTATACATTATATATACATTATTAACAAAGCTTTTTTTGTGAGTCAAATCAGAGACGCTCATCTCTCTACAGCAATGGTTTCCAAACTGGGGTCTGAGAACCAACAGGGGTCCTTGAGTAGGCTGTAGAGGAGCCCCAGCAAAAGGAGGAATAGAATATTTTAACTTTAATCACATTTTTGAGGAGTTGGAACAACCAGAGAAGAAGTACAGATACTCACTTCTCTGACGACAACGCAAGAGCCATTGAAATTTCTATTCCAGTCTTTAACTTGTGTTATTGTTCGTAGGTTTCACATTAATTAGAGTTCAAATTAATGCCAAATATTTGCCAAATGACTAATATGTTAACAGAGTCTGGCAGACAGTCACAGAGCTCAAACTCCAGAGTGTCTATTTTCAGAGCAGTGAGTTTTTCTTTCCAGGACAACAGGCTTAACTTTACATCAACAGAAAACTAAGTTATATACAGCTGATCACCTTGCAGTGTAGGCCGCTGCTCGTTGCTGTCAAATTATAATGTTGTGCTCGTCTTATGCTCCTGCAGCCTGCCTGAGCTTCCTTGTGTCTGGGGAGGAGGAGGGGGCCGGGGGAAACAACTCACTTCAACCATAGATTGTATATTAAATAAGATTTCAACCCATTTAACATACAGTCTGTGGCTCCAACTATTTGGACTGCAGTACTGATTTTTGCACAATTGTTACATATTGCTCCTTTAAGTACACAATTACTGTGACTAAAAGAATATATTATCATGATACCTACAGAAAATTTGTCAGAAAAAATGTTATCGGTAAAATAATTTTTTAACTTTGTTTATTGTGTGTTATGTCTCTTTTTTGGCAAATGACTTAAACTGAAAATATAAGTGTAGGGAGGTGGAGAGAGTCTGTAACCATAACTGTACAAATGTGTACAAAATGTGCAATTACTCTTTATGGATAGTGAAAAGGCAACCAGATGAACTGATAAAAGGTTACCATATTTGTCATCATATCTGTATTATTAACATGATATCAATATTTCATTTTTGAAATGCCATGGTTATCACCAATACTGGTACATCTCCACACCTCTAGTTCGCTTTCAAGACTTTATTATCTATCTAAAAATTAAAAAAAAATACTAAAAGGGGATTGCTTAAGACAAACTCTTCAAATTAGGGGTCAGTGTTTTAATGTGCATCTATTGTGGGGGTCTTTGTCATGAAAAAGTTTGGGAACCCCCCTGCTCTTGAGATGACGGACTGTTTCTCACATCATAAGATACAAAAGTTTGCACAAAATACTTTTTTGTTTTTTCGCCTTGCAGCGGCTCCACCACTCTGATCAATTCTGAAGATGCGTTTACGTCGCTCCTTCGAGTCAAAAAGTAACGACAGTGTAACTACACATACATTAAACACACACTGAACTACCGATTGTTATTTGCATTTTCATAACATGGGATGGACGGGTCAGTAAACGCAACATTACCATGTAAAAGATGATTTCGCCTGTAGGCTGTGCGCAGCGCGTCAGACAGCCTTCAAAGATGAATCAAAAGAAAGATTTATCTCGTTTGAAAAGTCAAAAGTTATGCCAGCGACACCTTGATGAATCTGCGCATAAATGAAAAAAAAAATAAAAAAATACCGCCTTTCGGGAGAATTCGTAGCAAAGAGGAGAGCGATAAAAGTCCTGCAGGAGGAGAGGGGAGGGAGGCAGAAGTTTTTTCCCTGAAAGTTTGTGCAAGCTTTCACTTTCTAGGCGGGGTTACTGTAAGCTGCAGCAGCATGGAGTGAGAGAAACAGGACGGCGAGCGATTGCAATGCAGCACTATACCGAGCTTCCATCCAACTTAAATAAGCTCTCCAATTCTCCTCTCTAAAAATAACCATGTACTCCCCGTACTGCTTGACACAGGTAAATTATCTTCTCTTCTTTCATTGTTGGGGTAGGCTGTTAGTGGGGACGCCGGGTGTTTTATTGCGCTGCCTCTGTCTGTTATTTTACATGTGTGTGTTTGTTGTGTTTGAGCGTGTTTCTGCTCTCTGGCTCACTCTGAAACTTCACCTCAGTCCTGCGACTCTCGTCCCGCCGCGGAGCGCGTCTGTGCCGCAGGAAACTTTCTTGCGCGTTTCCATCGCACATGGTTTTGGAGAGAAAATGGCGCTTCTCCTGAAATGTATTTCATATAAAAAAAAGAAGGAGGGGAGCCCTGCAGGAGGAGGGGAGAAGCAGAGCGCAGGGACAGATAGACAGGCTGTGTGTAGAGCGGAGTTTAATATTACTGCTGCAAGATTTTTCCAAGTGTCGAGGCTCGCAAGAGTTTTTGGCCGCTGAGAGGAGAGCACAGGAGAGGCAGGGGAGGAGAGCACACCGCCGCCTTTAGAGCTGCTTTCATGTGGAGCTGAGACCGGGAGAAGCTGGTGTGTGTGTGTGTGTGTGTGTGTGTGTGTGTGTGTGTGATATATATACTGTGAAGAGGGTTCTGCATCCTCTGACATGGTGTTTTTCTGGAGCTCTGCTGCACCAGTTGACTAGTTGACAAGTTTTTTTTGCACTTGAATGCAACACGTGCTGACATGTGTAGCTGCAGGTTAACAGGAACTACATTGATTTTTATATATCTCTGTTAGAGCGAGCTGCAACGATTAATCGATTATTAATCGATTATTAAATTATTTAACAATTTTTATATATTCATTTTTTCACAGCAACAAAATGCTCTGCTTTCAGTTTCTCAAATGTAAATATTTTCATGAGTGAGTTATGAGTTTCTTTACTCCTCTGTGATAGTAAACTGAATATCTTTGGGTTGTGGATACAACAAGACATTTTAGGACGTCATGTTGGTCATTTTTCACCATTTCCTGACATTTTATAGACCAAACAACTCATCGATTAATCAAAAAAGTAATTAATCGATGATGAAAATAATCATTAACTGCATCCCAAATCTATATTATACACCTCGGCCTGTCTCTTCATATTCCTGTTTTTCTGTGTGTAGGCAGCAGTGTGCTGAGTTGCTTTTCATGTCACACAACCTTTAACGGAAAGTAGGTTCTTCTAAAATCGAGTGTCTAGTTGATCACTAGTTTCCTCTTTTCCACACTATTTATATGAAAAAAACAAAGTCCTGCTCGTCATCATATTTAAAGAAAGCTATTTATATTGTCATTTGCTGCTGTTGTCAAGGAAACGACGAATGTCAGGAAATTTTCCAAAATGATTACATAGTAGCTGTTTGAATTTGTTTTTATAGTGTGATGCAATGTGGTGAAATGAGTCTCTTCAGGTGTGAAGCATTTATAATAAATGTTGCCATTTGACCAATATTTAATTATTTTTCAGTCATATTTTAACTGTTTTCTAGTAATGATTCACAATAGCAAAACCGCAATTGTTTTAAGAATTAATCTCAGCCTACAAATACGACTTTGGCAGCAGCGAGAGAGAGTGAACAGAAATAATCTAAAAGGCTGCTTGCAGAACTTTTTCAATGCCACGGCCGTGTAAAAATGTTCCGTTTTCTTCTCTCTCACACTCTTAATCTACATATTTTATAAACTATAAGTGTCATTGGATCAGCAAAATAAAATCCTAAATTAAAAAAACACTTTAATGTTTCCATCCAGCAGACAAAGCCACTTTTTTTTCCAGTTTGATAAGGTTTTTGAAGGTATTTCCTTCATTTCAGCCAACCAACCTGCCCATGTTATACAGCTGCTGGAAGTCTTTACTCTTATAAAGCAGACTTGTTTATCCCTCATTGGCTTCGTCTGACAGTGGACTGCCAGGGCGCGTTTGATGTGTAATTCATTCCTGATTTTTACAGTGGTTTTATTAAAAGACTTTTTCCTCCCATCATATGCCTCTGACGACTTTCCTACCAGAGGCTGACAGAGAGGATGTTCTCGGCTCCTCTCTCTCGTGTGGGCACATGTCATGTCTGGTTTTCTATTTCAGAAAACATTTAGCAGCTCCGACCATAATGCACTGACACCAGAAGGGGAAAAGGAGATTTTTTAAATTATTATTTTGCCTTAATTCCTTATTTTATTGAGGAAACTATTAGAGGCCACTTTAGTGTGTTGACTTTAGATTTAGAGGGTGAAACGTACTGAATCCAGCTCTTTTTTTTATTCAACTTAAATCTCATTTGTACTATTTTGAGCCTTTCCCACTTTTCTAACTATTATACTCCTTCACCTGCTTCAACATACATGTTGTACATGTCAGCTTTTCAACGAACCTTAAAATAGTCAACATCATTATTTTCCTTTCCTGTTCCTTTTTAGACTATTAGAGGCCACTTTAGTGTGTTGGCTTAAAACTCACAAGGTGGCACAGATTAATTTAACTTTTTATGAGTTTTATTCACCTTTTAAATCCCATTCATACTAATTTGACCCTTTCCCACTTTTCCAGCTATTATACTTCTTCACCTGCTCCAACGTACAAATTAAAGCTGACTTGAATTAAAGCACTTTGGTTTGTTGTCAGCTTATCAACAAACAATTGAAATATTCAACATTTTTCATAGATTTTTGGTATTATTAAACTTGTACATGTCATTCATACTAATTTGACCTTTTCCCACTTACAAATACATACAAACATACAAATTAAAAAGCCAGCATTTTGGTTTGGTATCAGCTTTTCAACAAACTTTAAAATAGTTAACATTTTTCGGACATCACTGGTATTTTTAGACTTTTAAAGTCAGCAAATTATGATGAGCATAACAAAAACTGAGTACTGTTAGAATAATCTGTGTGTACAGGATGGTTTCAGAGGGAAAAACTGACTGAATCTTACTTTTTAAAACGAGTTTTACTCAACTTAAATCTCATTCACACTAATCTGACCATTTCACACTCTTGCAAATATTATACTCCTTCACCTGCTGGTTGATACAAATCAAAGCCAGCAACTTGGTTTGGTGTCACCTTTTCGACAAACTGTAAAATATGAAACATTTTTCATACATCATCGGTGTTATTCAGCTTTTAAAGCCAGCAAACTGTGATCACAAGCATCACACATATTGCTTAAATTAGAAGAACAGAATCTGTGTATATGACATGGTTTCAGAGGGCGAAACTGACTTAATCTGACTTTTTTAATGTGTTGTATTTAAATCTCATTCATGCTAATTTGACCCGTACCCACTTTTCCTACAATTATAATCCTTCACCTGCTTCATCACGCAAATTAAAGCCAGCAATTCAGTTTGGTTTCAGCTTTTCAACAAACCTTTAAAATATTCAATATTCTTCATATTTTAAATTGGTATTATTCAACTTTTAAAGCCAGCAAACTATGCTCACAAGCATCACATATATTGCCTATAGATGAGAATAACCTGTGTGTGAGATGTTTCACCTGTATACATTTTTTAATGGCTCTCAGCTCTGCAGTTGTCCGGCCTGCATTTCCACACAGGCCTTTAGAAATGATGACTTTATCTGTAATTGATAAAAATTCTTTCACAGCAGATACTCCTCACACAAAAGAAGCTTTTATTTAGCTACATAAATTTCCCTTAATCAACACTAATTGGCAACAGAAGCTCATACAGTGTAATGTAGTGCACATGTTGCACATAGTGCTAACTTGCAGTGTGTCATTGGCTGCAGCCTGGGAAAACCCCCCTCACACTCTGTGTTTCTTGTCATTTTTATTAAAAATTTCTATCCATATGTGTGTGTTGAGAAGAAACAACTTCCCCTCTCCGTGCAAACAGCACCAGCAGCCCTCCCTCCACAAACACACACACACACACACACACTCACACAGAGAGAGAGAGAGCATTCCCTTGCAGCTCCGTCTGCAGACGGAAAGGCACATTTTGTTTATTTAATTGCTGTTAATAATTAAAAATTCGAGCTTGGACCTCGGATATGGCAACAATTGTAAACAATCGAATGAATTATTAACTGTGATAAAAGCCTCGCTGGAGAGAAGCAGCGTGCTGCATGACGGACGGACGGTGCGTAATGGAAGCAAATTACGGGCAGATCTTGCCCTGAGAGGAGAGGGAGTGTGTGTGCTCTGTGTGAACTTCTAGTGTGTTTTTCATGTTGATCTAATTTAGGGATAAAAATCACATTTAAATTCGGGCGTTTAAAAAAAAAAAAAAGTAAAACAGATACAATACGCCGGTTTTTAATGTCCTCTTCATTCCTCAAATACATTTGAAAACCTATAATTTACAGTTGAAATCACGAGTTCAAGCTCAAATTGTCTTTGTCATGCTTTTCTCTTGTAAATTTTAATCGGTGATACTGTTATTTGATTGTTTCAGTGTCCGTTCACTGCAGGCCACAATGACGCAGCACAAATCTGCACCATAAAAAAACACTTAAAAAACATACTTTTTTTGGTTACATTGCATTTCTCAGTGTGTTCAGTGGTTAAATATTCTGCAGCTCGTAATGTTGTCATCTCAGACTGTTTTCACTGGTGCGACATTTTAACTTATTCCTTCCCTCTGCCCCCCTCTGCCCGCCTGGACGCTGACCCCTGCTCTCCTCGCCTCTTAACACCCTCTCAACACTAAAGTATTACCCTACTCACCTTCTAAACAATGCCTTAGTGGTAAGTCCTATTATTTAGTCCCTATTTATTCCGCATTAGGTGTGTGTGTTTGCATATATTCCATCTTGAGAACATGTCTTTTTTTTTTGTGATACACTCCTGCAGGGCCGCTTCACGCTGACCGACCTGCAGCTGGAGTTATAAGGCCCGCGCAGGATTAATTTACACACATACACACACCATGAAAAGTTGCATTTTCTCTCTCTCTCTCTCTCTCTCTCTCTCTCTCTCTCTCTCTCTCTCTCTCACACACACTCTCTCTCTCTCCCTCTCTCCCGCTCTGTGTGTGTGTGTTTGCAGCCTTTTGCAGTTATTGGCAACATGGTCTGAGCGGACGACACGTGTTTTTTGTCGTTGCAGTGCAAACAGACCAAAAACTGGCTGCAGCTCCGACCACTTTGTGTTTTTATGTGTGCAAAAGGAAAACATCAGATTGTAGGTTTGGAACACAGATAGCGAGATGCTTTCCTATTTGATTTTTTTAAAAGTTGTATACCAGCCTCCATTTGGAAATGTTTCCTTTTTATATCAATTTAAATTACATCATACAGACTTTTCCTTCAGGCTTTTCGTCTTTCTCCTGCAGCTGCAAGTTCCTTTGTGCCTGAGTGTTGGCTAATTATCGGCTTTATTTTCCGATCACTTTTAAGAACTTTAGCACAGCCCGACCAATACTGGAGGTTTTGGGCCGATACAGATTTTAGGTAATAAAACATTGTGACATCTGTAAATCACATGGTGGTTGATATAGGGATTTTTTTGAGCTGGAATAAAATACACCTTTTCCATGTGGATTGTGCACTGACTTTGCACCAGTATCACTCGGTAAAGGTACCCAGAAGGCAGTTTTCTGAAAAAAAAAATCTATGTATGAAAATAAACTAATAAATAAATAAATAAATAAAAATAGAATAAACTGCTAAATAAATATCAGCAGTGTCCCATATCAGTCAACTTATCAATAATTTAATACTGTCAGTTAGTTAGGGGAAGGTTGTAGAACCAGAAGCAGCCTCTCAGTATTTACACCTGCCAGAGGCTTCTCATGTCCTCATAAATGCAACAGACTGCTAAATCTAAATCACCACCATTGTTTTCAATCATTGTATGTTCTCTAAAAAAAAAAAAGTTTTCGTATTGGTGCATACCTGTAAACATATATGCAGATACCAGAATATATCAATTGGGCTTTAATTCTTTATTTATACATGTGCAAAATCCCAAATTGCACCATGGGCAATGAAACGGTAAACTTTTACTGGTATTTTTAATATAGACAACTTGAATTAAGAAAAGGGATCAAAAATACATAATATGCTCCCTATAAAACAAAGCAAAACCAGGAAAAAATTGCATATTGGCTGACTGATACATTGGTCTGGCTTTAAACACTATGACTAATGTTTGCATGTGATCTGTTTCCGGGGTTGGGGAGTAACAGAATACAAGTAACATTACATTACAATTACATTTTAAATTGGTGGTATTCTGAATACAGTTATTATCTTTAAAAAATAGATTAGTTGAAGGGATTACTTTGTTTTTGTCTGCTAAGCCGCTAATCGCTAATTAGCCACAAATATGGCACATTTATTCAACACATAATTTACGTTTTAATCTTTGGACGTGTGTGGCGAGCATTAGTTTCTCAGTGTGACTCAGTGAGAACAGTTAGATGGATCTCCAAAAGCGAGCTACGTTCAGAATGACCCAGACGAATGAGCTCAGCAAGATGATTTTGAAGTAGTCCAAAAGTATTTGAATATGTTCCATAACTTGAGTAAGCTAATGGAATATGTTACAAATCGTATTTCAGGACATGTGCGCAACAATCTGTAGTGGAAGACATTTTAAAAGTAACCCTCCCAACACTGTCTGTTTACTTTGTCCGTCTCCGAATACTCCAGAATCACCTCTGCCTTCAGGTCACCGTCTCCACTCACATGACGCATTGCTTTGTCCTCCCAGTCTGAGGCAGCGGTTTTCTTTATCAGCTCTATATGTTGCTCCAAGAGGATGTATTATATTTTTCTTACGTCACCACTAACCCTTATCACTCCTTATCACAGAGCAGTGTTTTCACTGAAAATATCAAAGCAATATATAGAGGAGGGAAAGCATGAGCTAGTTTGTTTTATCTAAAAATCTGATTAAATTAGTGTCATCAATATCCGGGCTTTCAAGCATTAATTTTACATTTACACATATTTTGGTGAGGTGGCCCTCACACTGCTCCCACTCCTCCCCTCCCTTCCACTCTGCTTCCTCTCTGTCTCTTCCCAAGGCCTGCAGAATGAGTTGGAACAGCTGTTCAGAGGATTAAAAATCTGATGGAACCGCAGTCTGAATAAACAGAAAATGTTGGATTTTTCAGAATTAAAGGCACACACACGTGCACACAGACATGCGTGGAACATGCACCTAAAACCTCTGGTGCCATGTCTTCATGCCAATTAGGCCCGTGAGTGGTTATTGCTGGATTAACCGGGTTGCCAGTTTCCAGGCGACTGTGTCTCACCTTTATCCTTTGTTCAAGCCAATCGCTGCAGTTTTAATTTGAAAAACAAGCACCAAAGTCACATTGCGAGGAGTTAGGAATTGCTCTCACTGCCTGTATCACATTTCTCAGATAGGTATATTGAATTATGGTATCACTGTGGGTTTTGGTTCAGTTGCACACAAGTTTAATTGTCTTAATTCTCTATATATACAGCTGCAGTGTAACTCACTGATGCCAGACAGTGAAGAGAAGTTTAGTTTGTGTGGATATTTGTGCAGAGAAGTGACCCGGCAGCCAGTAAAGCACTCCGCTTTTGGCCAGCAGACAGAAGAATGAACTCATAGTGTGTTTGATTGACAGGTAGGGCTGATCTATTGTGCTCACTTGTAACTGAGTTGTGTGCGCACACGTGTAAGAGGGGAAAGACAGGCAGGGAGTAGAAGGGGTGAAATCGGAGTCCCTGATTGGCCGTGCTGCTGTTTTGTGCTGTGCAGGCTACGCCGGATCTTTTCCCCTCATCACGGGACACCAGGAGGTCATAACGCCAGACGCTTGCCTGGGACAGCGTGTTCCTTTTACTTATTCATTCATACCACACAGCCAGTCACAGGCTGATCCACTGCAAAAAGCCACATCATTAAAAGATCTTAAATGTTTTACACATTGCTCTCTTACTGCTTGGCTCGTCCAACGTGGCATTTTTGTGTATTTGAGGCCTCCTTTCATTGTCAAAAAGTTTGGGGCTTCAACAGGGGTCCGTGACCCCTAGTAGGTCCTCAGAATTACTACAGGGGGGCTGCCAAGTTATTGTGTGATTATTTTTAACTTATTTTTCTGCTAAAATATGTCTGAAAATACAAATTAATATGTATTCAACTAATCGTTAGCAAAGATAAATCTGCCAGTTTGTTTTTAAAAAAAACCCCATTTAATTAACATGTAGCAGTTGTGTGCAGAAATGAGTACTGCAGTCCAAATAGTGAGTTGGAGCCATAGACTGTATGTTAAATAGGTTGAATCCCTATTTAGTACACAATCTATGGTTGAAGCGAGTTGTTCTCCCCCCCACCCCCTTCTCCCCAGACTCAATGAAGCTCAGGCAGGCTGCAGGAACACTGCAGGAGCGCAAGACAATGCAACACTGTAATTACACGATAATAAGCAAGACAAGTCCTTCACTGTCAGTTGATCAGCTGTTTATAAATGTCACTTGTCTGTCAGTGTAAAGTTAAGTTAGTTATCCTGAAAAGAAAAGCACACTGCACCGAAAATACACACTCTTGAGTCTGATTTCAGTAGCTGACTGCCTTTCTGCCTGCCAGACTCCATTAACATATTGCTCAATTTCAAACTAGTTAGCTACGAGTTATTGAAACATATTGGTCAATTAGCTGTATTATTATCACAAGTGCACAGATACTCTTGTGAGCCACAATGAATCATTTTGTAATTTTACAAGGAGACTCTGACTTACTCTCCACCGCAAAAACCACTGTGAAAGTGTAGTAGAAGGTGATGCTAACACAGCTAACGTTAGCCATGCTACAACTGTGGACTGTAAGCGCAAATGAAGGAAGACCTGGAACTATTCAAGGCAATATATGTATTTGGGGGGTCCCTGCTAAGATTATCTGCTGAGGGGTCCATGCCCTGGAAAACACTGAAGACCTCTTGCCTAAAACAAAGAATTAGACACCCACAGCTTCCAACGTGAGCTTTTTCTTATCTTTGCAGCTTCACAATTGGTAGCATGTTGCAGATGATCTGCATTCTGTTTATGTGCCATATTTCTAGGCATACAACTGAGAGGGTTATGAAGGTTCCTGTGATTAATGTCTTTGTCAGTGATAAATTTTCTGCCTGTATTGTCAGCTGGTGACTGGGGGCCACCATGCGTCAGCAGGAGCGAATTTACGGCAGATTTTTTTTTGCAAAAAAGAAATTCAGGAGCTCTCTCTTTGGTGGCAAAGACAAAGACGAGATGAGCCGGGTGCAATTTGGCAGCAGGCAATATAGATTTGAATTAAGTAGCATGTAGTTTTTATCTCGCGCTGCATGCAGAGAGAGGCAGGACCAACTGTGTCTCATTCAATATCAGCACAGCTGTCCCAGCATCCGTGGAGAATGGATTCCTACTGCTACTGCCATGGGAGGCTCCAGCCAAGAAGAATGGGAGGATATCCAGTGTGTGTGCTTGTGTTTTAAAAGGAAGGCGAGGAGTGAGAGGAGAGAGTAATACGCTGGTGTGTCTGTGTCTCTGTGTGTATGTGTGTGTGTGTGATTTTGCATGTGTGTGTCATGTTGTCTCCACCCGCCTCACTTTTCCTTCGCTCATGTCACCTCTGGCATGGATTAGTCTTTGGCACAACTCTGGCGGTGCCCGCGGCCCCAGCGCGGTTCTGTGGTCGCCGATATGTTGTGCTGTTGCCATGGCTACTGAACACACACACACACACTTGCACACACACTCGCACAAACACACGGGTGCTAAATTACATAATTGAGCTAGAATATACAGAGGAACACAAAATACTTGTGTACAATATGAAAGCAGAGAAAGGGAAGAGGGCGGGGGGTAGGTGGGGGGTGGGGGTGTAGAGTGTAGTGTGTATGAAAGGGGGGTGGAGGGGGGTCTCAATTTAGAAACCACCAAGACAAAGTGTGCCTTTACCAGAACGAAGCCTGAGCAGCAAACAGAAATACATTAGTGAATATTTGAGAGCTTCGTCATAGCTGAGCTTTAGACATCAGTACAGCGTGTTCTTTCCTCAGATTTTGAGTCATAAATCTAAATAACAGCGCGGCCATTATGCGGCTATTTGGAACGTTGTGACAACCAATCTGACGGGGCGATTGAGGATAAGGTGTCTGTGGTGACACACAAGTGGTGCTTGTGTGTGTGAAAGAATGAGACACAGAGAGAGGAGAGAAATCTACAATGTTTGTATATGAGAGAGGGTGTGGCACCTTAGGTTTACACAGATACACCATGAGGCACACACACATACTTCTTACTTCACCCTCCTCCCCCTCCTGCTTGGCTTCAGTTTGTTTTGAATAGATCTTGTATCTGTGAGAGTATCAGCGATATGTCAAATTTCAGGCACCATTTCCGTCACGCTTGGCTTCCACTGGAGAGGGCTTCAAGGGCAAAACCTTTGAAATGAAAAGTGGCGTATCATTTCGCATTGATGACTCCGTTGGAGTAATTTAAAGACCCCCTCCAGATATATACAGTTACTCTGCTTTCAATAATCATTTGTGCCTGACATGTTTATCTTCCACAAAAAAAATTAATTATATTGTTAAAAATTCTTAAAATGACATCTACTTCCTCTCTCCCACAAGTTGCATATTGAGCACTGGGCCTCATGAAAGAACAAGTGGTTTATACAAGTGATTTAGTGATTTAACTTGTCACATTCACCAGTTTTCTCGTATTTTGAATTTTCTCAAAGATACAATTTACGAGCAGTCCAGGCCTTCATTTCAAATGATAATGTAGCTCTAAATTTACACATAAAGCCTATCATTTATCATTCATATGAGCTAATGTCAAGCGTATTGGATGCATCTTCACACGTAGGCTTGTGAAGTCGCTATCCAGGGAGACATCCTCTGTTGCGATGCCTGACGGCAACGTCACCTATTATGGCATGTTTTCTGTCCTCTCTTTGTGACAGAGACCTCTCCCTGAACCCCTCCTCCCATTGCAGTCACTGATTGGCTTGTTGTGGCGAGACGTTTTTATAAAGTGATTTAAAGCGAACCATTTTCCTCTTTATTTCAGTGACAGTGCAAACCTCAGGTGAACACAGCAACATCACTTGTTATTCCCATTTCTTGGCTTCAGCAGGTCTTTTAATTCCTTTGTTAAACGTTGTTAAAATTAGACTTCTCTTTATTGATCTATGAAAGCACAGTCTCCAAACTTGAAATGTTCTTTTTTTTTAAACTCTTTTTCTGATGTGGCATGGTCATACAAACTCACCGTATGAAAAAAAGGAAGAGAAAGTTAGGATAAGAATAAGCAAAGGCTCCTGCATGAGGCCCAATGATTGGCTCCCAGACTCATTGTGATGTCACAAAATCCTGCTCATACATACACACTTTAAACTGGTAGTCGAGGCGAGCACAGAGAAACTTTCCACCTGTAGCAGATGAAGGTCAAATGTCCAAAAGTGGAAAAAAGCAAAACACGGTTTTGAGTGTAGGGGCACAAAAACCACCACCAACAACAGATGAGTTGTGTAATTAATTGAAATGCTATCGCAGTTTCAACATGGCCAAGTGCTTTGTTTTATTAAAGAAAAATATGTGACAAAACAGCATTATAATGAAGTACTGTAGTGCTGCAGAGACTGCAGCCCTGGCCCACACGTCTTGTTCTCTAGATGTAAGGAAACATATTTGGTAAAGAATGTCACATCATTATGATTTTAATTATTTTTTCAATGAAAATGAAAATGTGATACAAAAACGATTAATCCCACTAATTGTGAATCATATTGCAATCGTAAATCTGGCAAAATAATCACAATATGATTTTTTTTTTACCATATCGTGCAGCCCTGAACAAAAGACCTGGAACAATGGATCCATAGAGGAAGCTCTACAGTCTGATATTATCTGTTGCAAAATTAATGTGAGAATCCGTTATTTATTTGCACCAAAGCTACTAGTGTGAGGCCAGTGGCACAAAACTGTCGTTGCTATAAAGGATTTCAGTCAATAAAGTCATGTTGCGGATTGCAAAGTGAATAATTGTTGTACATTTCGCAGTGTTTAGTTAATTTTGTTCTGTGTCTAGTGCTCCAGAAGACAGACTGAGAAATGTGTCTGAGTGTGCTTTGTTCTTGCATTGAATAAATTTGAACTAATGCCAGTATCAACACACGGAGCGAACGTTGACAATAATTCATTCTCTGTTCTTTCTTTTTAATCAACAAGTAACGTTTCCGTAAAGACAAGCTGCACGATATTGACTTCCCCAAGATCTTTTGTGTTCCTCAAAGAGAAACGGGAGGGCTCGAACCTGTGACCGGCCAAAACAAGGAACGTGCAAAGCCATTGTATCAGCCCGCCACAGGTCAACAGGAATAGATAGAGAGTTGTTGTTGCGGATCATTGACGGCCCACTCAAGGTCACGTCAGTGTGGGCAATCTGGGCATGTTGTTTGGCCTGTCCTGCCTGTCTGTCTGACCCACATCTCACTGCACTAGCTAAATATATACAGTAGACCCCTCATTACAAAGCTTCCAGATTAATCTGGATGAAATCTGAGCACTCGTTCACTCTCTGTGTGACTGCAGCCTTCTCTTCGTGAGCTTCCCCAGGCTAACTTTCCACCTCAGTCAGTCTGTCACACATTCACCCCCCCCCC
>JAJHUR010123461.1:0-91327 GCA_027495735.1 Lutjanus campechanus | reverse complement strand
CATCCCCCCCCCCCCCCCAAAAAAAAACAACAACAAAACAACAAAAACTGGCAGATGCAGGCATTCACACAAACATGGCACACACGTACATATTATCATCTTATGAATAAGACAGGAACTGTAGCCATAATTGGTCTGCCCAATCACAAACAAACCCTCTTTACATTTACAGTGTGTCTGTTTGAATCCAAGCCTGACTACAAGCTATATTTTACGGTGCCTCGCACATAACACACCTGCATGCACTTAATCACGTGAGGCACAGGTGTGCATTCTTTACAAAAAAAAATCACACACAGTGTGACTATGTGTTACAACGGTAGCAGCAGCATATGTGATGTAGGATAGTGGTTCCCAACCTTTTTCGTTTGATGTACACCCCCAGCCCTGTCAGCCCCTGTTTCATACAAGTGGACTGTTAATGATTAGGTTGGTTTGGTCAAGTTCACATTTCTATTACGACCACTCTGATTGTTTCAACCAGTCCATTACTTTTAGCTAACTAATAGAACTGTTGATCCATCCTTTTTACTGAAGCTAATTTCAACCATTTTCAGCCATTTAGCCATTACTTTTACCTATTTTAACCATTTAACCACTTATTTTAATTGATCTATTTCAGCCCTTTAACCATTAGCCTATTTTTAGCTTTTCCAATCATTTAATCAAATTTTCAGCTAGCTATTCAAACCATTTATTTAGGCTACTTCAGCTAACTACTTCAGCCATTTACCCGTTACTTTTAGCTATTTCTAGTACAATTTAGCCATTTGTATCAACAATTTAACCATTAGTTTTAGCTAACTATTACTTAAGCTAACTATTTCAACTTTTTAAACATTTGCTACTTTAACTATTTCAGGCTTTTAGCCATGACTTACAGTGAACTGTTTTTAATCATTTAATCATTACTCCAGCTAACTCTTTCAGACATTTAATAATTACTTTTAGCTAGCTATGTCAACAATTTAACCATTACCTTAGCTAACTGTTTTAACTGTTTACCTGTTATTTTTAGTTAACTATTTCAGCCATGTAACTATTACTTTCAGCTAACTATTTCAAACATTAACTGTTTGCCTTAGTTGAACAGTTTTTTCATTGGGCTACTGAAGCTAACGACTTCATAATTTATCTGATAGCTGACTTCTCTGCTCGCTTGTTAACTAGTTTTTATGCATTTTGCAGCACTTAGTTTACTCACTACGTAGATATTTTTTTAAACTTCAAATTATAAATTGTGTTTTTTCTAATTAGCCATCTGTGGGCCTCCTGTCTTCCATTCATTCATCCTTTAATTACCAAACAAAACAAACACCACTGCACTCCTGGTGAAGCCTGGAGAGGCAATTACAATCAAAGGACTTCATCGGGCCACACTTAATTGTGAAGTGACGGTGGTGTCGGGATTGTTCTGTTGTCAGGGGATGACATCACACAGTGACGCCATTCGATGATGTTATAGCATTCATTATCTTTTCACCGCTTCTTTGGCTTTCCTTTAAGTAGAGGAGGCATAAAGAGGCATTGATTGGCTCGTTGATTGTACCTCAAATTTCCCGAGGCTTTCTTTCATCATCACGCTACATTACCTCATGCTGCAGCAGAGGCAAAACAGTTTCAAGTAGAGTCCTGGATATGTTGATCCTGCACAGGAGATGAAAACAGTGACCATGCACGACTGTAATCCACACCGGCTATTTAGCAGATAAGATTATGAGCCCAGCAATGATTGTATTCATGACTTAAATTAAGCATCAACTTTCGAGATCTGCTTTTTATTCTCATTCGCCGGCAACGTGGCTTAAAGCTTGTGATTGGGTTTAATAGGCATTTATGGGGTTAATGTTGGAGGGAAAATCTTTTCCTGTCTTGGGGGTGGGTGGAGGAACGTTGACGCTTGGAGGCTTATGAACCCGCAAGTCAAACAGTAATGAAAACAGTTGTGACCTGATTTCAAGAGCCGGGGAAAAAGACATAGAATAGATGGGAAAGGAGGACTTTTAAGTTACAGACAAAGAAACACAGACAGCAACATCTTGGGAAAGCAAAAGCTGCATGCACTTCTTTTTTTTTTTTTCTTTTCTCACTTGCGTTCTTACTTGCTTGTGTTCCCTTTCATTACCTTTCCTGTCTGTTTCTGTCTGTGTATCTAATTCGGCCACCCCGTCCGGCAAGGAATAGCTGTCACCCCGGGGAACAAAGCGCTAGATCTTGCTCTTTGGAGCAGGAAGTTGGCACAGGGCCAAGGGTGGAAAATC
This sequence comes from Lutjanus campechanus, assembly GCA_027495735.1. Lineage (NCBI taxonomy): Eukaryota > Metazoa > Chordata > Actinopteri > Lutjaniformes > Lutjanidae > Lutjanus > Lutjanus campechanus. The sequence goes on along the minus strand of JAJHUR010123461.1, from coordinate 89,066 downwards.
TATACTCGGTTGCATAATATAACATATCTTTACCTCAGATGAACTCTGAGGAGGCCTGGCAGCTGTGAGCAAACAGAGCTGGAGGGCGGGAGTTTGTGTGTTATTAACTGACTCTGTTTGTGTGGAAGTGTCCGTGTATGAGTGCGCGCTCTATGCTTCTTGTGACTTTGCTGTGTTTGCTGGCTGCTGCTGCAGGCCCGAGGCTGTTTGAGACCCTCTTGACAGTCGAGCAGAGTACAGTAGAGTGAAATAGGCCCTTGTTGAAATAAAAAGCTAGGATCAGAGTAGTTGAGTGGAGGAGGCCGAGGCCAAGCAGGGCTCAGGGTTAGACTCAAACACAACTCTGTGGCTTCTAGTTTTGGCCCAGCAACTACTATCCCGACTACAGCTGCAGCGTACTCTGCGAGGGAATTCAGATATAAACTTTCTGCTCTGTTTAGGCTCAGAGAAATAGCTGCAGGATTAGTGTGTGTTACATGGAAAGTTGTATATTTGACTGGAAAATTCAGTGCAGGATGAGGATTTCATGTCACTGCTAAAATATAAAACGCAGATGGTCCAGATTTAGCTTTACCCTACAAGTTCACAGAGCAGGACAATCTCTGCTCCTCAAAAACTCTTTATGACAGTTTATAAATTCACTTCCATCACTCAACTCTCTGCTCTCCTGTTATTAAGACGTCTAGCTGCTCGTCTCAGAGTCAAAATCTTGTAGGAACCCTTGTTTTGATGTGATCGCCTGCAACCGTGATGGAGAAACAGTGTGCGCCGCTCCCCATTTGTGGCTGCTGCTCTTGTCGAAAACGGGACGCGGAGGGAACGGACCCGAGAGCGGTCGGCTGTCTGACGTGTCAAGCTGCTGTCAGTCTCTTCAGTGTGCACGCCGTCTTGAGAAAAGCCTCGTGAAACTCAAACCGAGCTCATTATGGTCATCATCTGGAATAAAGCGCAATCATCTCTGCCACCTGTGGCAAGCAAAAGACTCTTGTAGGCCTTATGGACCTGTCTGTTAACGTCACATATCAATTCACACACATTCATTCTATTCATCGTGTTATTTTTTTTTTATCCCCCTGCCTTGTTTTTCCTCTCCATCTGCACACCTGAATAGAAGTATTTCCAAGCTAGAGTTAGGACTCATATGGGGACCACAAATTGACTGTATATTGCAGCCAGGCTGTGGAGATTTATGATGAAAGTGAATAGGGATGGTGTGGGCGGGTATGCAGAGGTGCACATTATGGGTGCATTTTTGTTTTTTTAATACTTGGAGGAGCTGAAGGTCTTGAGAACGGCGTAGAGGAGTGAAACAACAGCAGAATTATTTCTTTCTTTTGGTTCGGTTCAGAAAGACAGAAAAGATTATAGAAAGAAAAAGACGGGGAAGAAGAGAGGGAAATGGGCGGGAATGAAAGAGGCCATAGTCTGTGTATTGTAAATACAGTAGACTGGGGAGCACTCCATGTCCTTTTATTTTTTCTAGCAGCATGATTTGTTTGATTTACTCTCTATCAATCAGCGGAGGATGTATTTAAACGAACTTGAAGTATATTTGAGAAAGCCTCTTTATAGCTGTGGCTGTTTGTATTCTCCTTTTACTTTCCTTGGAAGCAGACCGTGATTAAAACAGACGATATAGGCGTATTGTATTTCCTAGGGGATTGGAAGGAATGCAAATGCATCATAACCATATTATACTAGTTAGGAGCGGTGCGTGTTGCCAAGCCTCTGGATACAGGAGAGAGTAGAAGCAGTTACACTAAAGGGAACCGAGTCCCACAAAGAGCCAGAATCCCACAACTGCAACAACACGAGAGGATATCTGACACTGTTGGACTATATTTGACATTTCAGAGGATACACACTGTCCCGAAGAAGCCGGTGCTGCACGAAAAGTCAGGTTTCTCTCTAAAACTTGACGGAGGAAACCCCAAAAAAAGTTTTTCTGTCTCTTTCTGTGTGTGTGTATGTGGGTCCGAGCGCCGCAGAATCCGTTTGGCATTTTTGTTGTGAGGGAAGCATGTTGCTGGTGGGACTTTGGCCTGCACAATCCCTCCTCTGTTAAAACAATGCGGCAGTTGTCCTCCCTAACCTAATTACTCCCTCCCGGGGGAGAAAGGCAACAGCACCAAATCCCATAGTTAGGAGCTCTGATCTGGGCTCTGCTGTAAGAAAAGGGCTCATTCATTTCCCTCCCTCCTTCCACCACACATGCGCGCGCACACACACACACACACACACACACACACACACACACACACACACACACAATTTCTATTTTTCACTGCGATTGGGTTTGGTCTGATAGATGCTAATTATGCTCTAATATATCCTGACATTTCTCTTATCTGTTTTTCTTGTCATCGTAACGTTTTATTATTGCTGTAAATGTATTAATGCCGAGGACATAATTGCATCTGAAGATTGACTAATGTCATTTTCACATGACTTCAGTGTTAAAAACACTCATGCATGTATGCACTTAAAAAATGGACCCAGTTGCACCCAGGACTGGACGATAAGGCTTACAAATAATATTGCTATTTTATCAATATTCCAAGATATACAATATATATCTTGACATTTTCCCATTTTCTATGAAAAACATAAATTCTCAAAAGGTGCCAACGTATGATGATCTTGCAGAATATGATGTACTGATGTAGATTAAACCACCCAGCAGTGTATAAAGCAGTTAAAATTAGCTTGACCTTAATCATCTACAGCAATAAAACACAATACACACATTAATCCTGCAGTAATGTTAATCCAAAAACACCAGATATAATAATAAAACACGGAAAGAACCATTTTCCTGCACAATGAGTACTGCAAGTAAAATCTTCAATAATATGCAAAGACTTTAACCTTAGTAAAATGTAGTAGCACTGGGTGATATGGACAAAATCACACAATATATTTGACCAGATGCCTAAACATTGATATTTAAATCAAATAATCATCAATAATGTGGATACAATGACTAAGGCAAATAGCAGAACAGTCTGTTTCAGAAAATTATATCAGTTTACTGTAATGCAGTTATTAAAACTAGAAGAACACAACACTTCTACTCTGTCGTGATATAACTATATCCAAAATCTAAGATGATATCTAGTCTAATACAATGTATTGCTACCTGTAGCACTTAGGCTATTTCGATATACACATTTTTTCTAAACTAACATACTATAAATTCTCAAAACGTGCAAACGCATGATCTTATAGAATATGATACATTGATGTAGATTACACCCACCAGCAGTATATAAAGTAGTTAAAATTAACTCGACTACTGGGTTAACAGTGTTAATGTTATTTGCCTAAATATATTATATTGACAATATTAACATATTGGTTTAAAAGAGCTAGGGATGGACAATATATCGATATTATATTGATATCATGGTATGAGATAGATATCGTCTCGTGGATATTGTTTTATCCCTACAGTATTGTCACAATATCAAAGTATTTGGTTAAAAACATCATGCATGAGCTGCAATGATTAATAGATTATTAACGGACTATTAAATTCATCGCCAACTATTTTGATAATTGTTTTGAGTCATTTTTTCATAAATATGTCCAGATTCTTTGATGTCAGCTTTTCAAATGTGAGTATTTTTTTGTTTCTTTACTTTTCCATGTCAGTAAACTGAATATATTTGGGTTGTGGACAAAACAAGACATTTTAGGATGACATTTTGGGATTTGGGAAATAGTGGACAACATTTTTCAACATTTTAATGGACCAAACAACTAATCGATTAATTGATAATGAAAATATTCCTAATCGAGATGTATGTTGTATATCATATCATAAAAATATCAAAATGTTATTTATAAGCCATATCATCCAGCCATATTAACAACCATAAATAGCCCAACAGCAATATAAGACAATTAAACTAACACTGAACCACCCATTGTGCTGAGTCAGAGCTGCAACAATTAGTCAATTGTCTCCTAAATTAATCACTAGCTATTTTGATAATTGACCCAATCTTTTCGAGTCATTTTTTTTAAAGAAAAAAAATCTTAAATGTTAATATTTCCTGGTTTCTTTACTCATCTATGACAATAAACTGAATATCTTTGTGTTGTGGACAAAACAAGACATTGGAAGACGTAACCTTGGGCTTTTATCAACATTTTTCACAATTTTCTAACATTTTATAGATCAAAAATTAATTAATTAAGAAAGTGACTGACAGATGAAAAAGATAATGAAAAGAAAGCATTCCTATCTTGGGTGGTTTTCTGCTGATGAGTTCTAGGTCAAGGTTCTCCAATTTTCAGTTTCTACCCAGTGTATTTTCTTACATTATTGTAGTGTTTTTTGTTTTTTTTACCAAAACTAAAATGTGCTTATTTTGACTCAGTGTTAGACACAAGCACCAACTGAACTCTGAAACTGCATTAGTTAGCAGAGAACTTCATTGACCCCAAATGTGGTCAATTTTGATCCGGTGATTTCATTTCTTTTTAATTTGACTGTTGAGTTGTTGACCCAAACAACTACAAATGCGACTTGTGCTTTTCTCTTCATCTTATTATCTAATTATGTGTAAAAATAGAAAACGGAAAAACACACTTATTTCTTGATGGTGCATTCGTCAGTGTAATCAGTTGTCAGAAGTGAACATTTAAACTATACTGTGTACTTTGTTAAAAGACGTGTGGATGATGCTTTTATAGCTTCACGTCAATCCTTTGTTTTGCCTTTCTCGCCCTGCTTAACCTCTCATCTGTCATCGCTGCCCTGCCGTCACTTACTGGCACTGTGTAAGGTTTTAAAAACTTTATTACTGTAACTTCAGACAAGGAAGTCCGCATAGGAAGAGGGGAAAGGGATGTGTGTGTGCACGCGCGTGCGTGTGTGTGTGTGTGTAGTGGCACCGGGTGTTAAAGTCTTAATTCTCCCTCAACCAACCTGTTTGGTTTTGTTTATTTGTCTATCCTCTCTCAGGCAGATTAGAGCAGCCATTGTGTGCAGGCTTGGGAAATAAAGCTCCAAGTTTATATTTGGAGATTGTTGCGGTGCTACGTTGTTGGTCTAGACTGTTAGGGTTTAGACGTCTTTGTCTGCAAAAAAGAAAATTGCATTTGTTGCCAGTGAGATCTGAGATATCTTTTTGCGGGGGAGACCTGTTCACGTATACAACAGTGTTAAAAGAAAACATTACATTACTGAACAGAATTTATTTGTGTTTTCTATATGTCATTTCAGATGGTTCAATTTGACTTTGTGGCCATTTTTGTTCAGTGTGTTCCACACTTGGAGGTGGAAGTGTAACACACCACATGTCCTGGTGTACTCGGGGCATATAAGGAGATAGCAGTGTTTGTGTCTGTGTGTGTGTGTCTGGTCGTGCAGTGTTTGTCTTAGGCCGAGCTCCTTTTCCTGTGGTGTGTGTGGGCTTGAATGTGTCCAGCTTGTGTGGACCCTGCACCCTGTTTGTGCGGCTCGACACTCACCCTACGGCAGAAGCGGAAGCTCTGCTTTAACAGCATTAGCAGGGCTCTTCCTTCAGCCTCGGGCCCACTGTGTTAACCCTATCACTGTCCTCATGTTCCACTTTTCTATCCCTGCATTGTCTGTCCTCCATATCCTTTGTTTGCAGTTCGCAGATTAAAATGTTCTGTATGTTTTCTGTCCTAAATTCTCTGTCTTTGTTAACTTTTTACATCCTTCCAGTCTTCTGTTCTGGCCCCTGTTTACTGCTAATTTATGAACCTCTCCTGTTTATTCAGCCCTCATGCCAACTTGTGAAACCTGCCTGTCAGTGGCAGCCATGATTGACTTTCCCTGACATTATTAACCCCTTCATTGTCATTTAAACTAGCAGTAAGTTTATTAACCTCTCATTGGGCTTTAGCTCAGTGCCTCCACAGACCTTAAAGATGGATCACAGTTTGGTTTTTTTTTGTTCTTTTTTGTGTACTTTGCAGTCCCTCCAGGAAGTTGCTATGTTGCATTAATGCAAATTCAACCAATCCCCATTAATCCTGCACAACCAATCATTGCAACTTTTCTGCAAATTTGACCAATCATCATAGCACTACGCAAATCCTACCAATTGTGGCAATCTCCCACCCAAACGTCATACAATGTACATCTTAATGAAATGACTTAGTGTTTTATTATTTTCTGTTTTGTTGTTTTCATTTTTTTATTTTGTCATGGGTGCTTTTGATATTCATCAATGCTCTGTGCATATTTTTATAGTATAATTTGTTTTTGCTCTTTTGAGTGAGCTTGAGTTCCAGAATGATTTTGCATCATTGTGGAGCACCCCCCAGGTGCACCTCAGTTAGAATTTATGTAATCCTGAGCCTTTTTTGTAAGCTTACTCACGTTAACATTACAAGTGCCTTTTTCTTCTAGAGCACCTTTTTTAATGCAATTTTCACTTGCTCATGCAATTTAATTGCAAAAAAGAACTTAAAACGTCACAACATGCATCGCAATTTTTTTGAAAAGCTGTCATGAAATCAGACATTTTAGGCTGCAACAATCCCCCCAAACAACCTGTGTAATCCTTGAGGGACTGACATTTTCTGCACAAACCTGATAAGTAACCTCTTTTCTTTGCTATTATGGGACCCTGCTAATTCAATTGCAACTTTTCTTTGCAATTTTGACAACTTGTTTTTTGCAAGTTTCCCTTGCTCCCACAATTTCACTGCAAAAAGCACACAAAAACATCACAAGATGCATCACTTAATTTCTTTTGAAAAACTGCTGTGAAATCAGGCATTTTAGGCTGCAACAATCCCAAAAAAGTCTGCAAAATCCTGGAGGGACTGACTTTTTTCTCTTCCCTCTTTTCTTTGCTATTATGTGACCCTGCTAGTTAAAGGGAGCAGCCATCACTAAATCTGTGTCTGCAGACATTTTTAAGAATGTAAATGTAATGCAAAAAGCAAAAACATTGTAATAAATTCCCCCCTCTATTATTTTATTATGACTTTCTTTTCCTTTCGCCCCCGTCCCTGCTCTCCCTCCCGTTCTTTGTCTTTATTCTATTCTTTTTGCCAGGAGATGTCCTTCTTTATCAGGGCTCGCACAGACACATACAACCACACCTCTGTCAAATATTCGCCCCTGGTCGGTGCTTTTTGCCCACTGAGGGCACCAAACAAAGTACAGGCCTGCGGGCTGCGCGCTGAGCTTTTTGCTTCATTCAAGAATCCATACAGACAGGCGGCAGGACCTACGATCATCAGGGTTTAATTAATAACTTATGGCTACAGCTTAAGCTCAGTTACTTGGCTAATTTAAATGGAAACGTATAAAGATAAAAAAGAATATATAGACAGGAGGCCATACGGGGGGTGTGGGGGTGCACAGACGTGGAGGGTGAGACAGTGGGGGCTGTGAGTTAGGGATTGCGGCAAAGCATTTGCATAAAGGGCAGGGCAGCATGCCCAATGGTGGAAAAGGTTGGCATCACGCCTTTCAGACTGGCAGAGAGGGAAGACTGGAGAGAGAGACAGAGAGAAAGAGGGGGGTATAGTCAATAGTGCATCCCTTGTTCAGAAAGAGGAGGTCCCTCGCTGTTGGCAGGAGAGCAGGCTAAATCTCTAGTTTGATTGTGTGCTAGATTGCCCCTTTATTTGTCTGATTGCAAAGCGTTCAACACTGCATTAGTAGTGGGCTTTACTTTCCTGGAGCCTTTATGCAGGAGGGAGTTTTCCCGTCTTGGCCTGCTCTGTGATTGTCGCTGCACATATGTCTCAGAGTTTATATTGTGTGCAATCAGCACATCAGGCCGCTCGGGGAAAGTTTCTGACCTTTGTGTTTTATCAAGTCGGCGTTCGTCTCCACCCTTTATCCCTGAGCATCCAGCTAAGGTTAACGATGGTGTTGATTTAGCTTGATACCGTGTTCAGATCTTAACAATTTACAATTTGCACAGGGACACACAGACAAATACAGGCCTGAAGACAACAGCCAGTGGCTTCTGTGTGTGTATGTGTGAGTGTGTGTGTGTCTTGCAGAGCCACAACACTGCTGTTCCCCTCATGCCGGCTGTGGTTGTGGTGATGTCATGGTAGTAGGGAGTGAAAGGGACGATTATTTAGCGTGGGCCTGTTATTTCTGGCCCTGCGTCCATAAGCACTGCATATAGAGTCTGGGCGCTGTGCTCTCCACATCGCCGGCCACCCGCGGTCATTATGACCACTAAGAGAGTGATGTGTGCACACTCATTGTGACCACAAGCCTTAATAACTCTTTTAATTTAGGGCTCTGTGGATGCTAATTAAGAGTAGTGATGTTGAATCACTGTATACTACTATAGGAATATTATCACAAGTAAAGCACGCTGAACAGTTTTAATTATAACTTGAACCCTATTTTTTCAGATTCATCGGAAACATCTAAAGCTATTCAAGTAATAATAAAATGAAAACGAGAACCATGTTATCACATTAAAACTGCAACGATAAATCTATTATTATTAAATAAATTGCCAACTATTTTGATAATCAGTTAATTTAGTTGTTTTTTAGGAAAAATGTCCTAATTCTCTAATTTCAGTTTCTCAAATGTGATTTTTTTTTTCTTGTTTGTTTACTCCTCTATGACAGTAAACTGAACGTCTTTGGGTTGTGGACATGACAAGACATTTGAGAACATTATCTTGGGCTTTGTGAAACAGTGATCAACATTTTTCACCCATTTCTGACATTTTATAGACCAAACAAGTAATCGATTAATCAAGAAAATAAAGGACAGATTATGAAAATAATTGTTAGTTGCAGCGATAATCACATTTTTGGTATTTTTACTTGATAAATAACTGAAAATATATATACTGTCTTTTTGCTTAATGATGCTCAAGCTCGTGTTCATTGTTCTAGTAGCTCAGCGTTTCCAAAAATAAACAAAACTTGTCAGGCTGAATTTTGGGATTCTTTGTACAAAATGATGCAGAAAACATGTCGAGCATTTCCATCAGAGAAGGAAGTATTTAGATCCTTTAGTTAAGTGAAAGTACCAATACAGAAATGTAAAAATACTCTATTACAAGTGATATCCATGCATTCAAAAATGAGTGAATCAATGAAGTGTTAATCAGACAAATGTACTATAAAAGTAAAAGCACTTTGAGCAGAAGTCCCCCTGTGCTTGATATATTACTCTAAATGACATTATTGGATTTTTGGTAAATCTGAGGGGTCATGAGATGATTAATTGGAGAGGACAGAAGAACAAAGTTTTGAATTTTTGATACACAAAGTAGGGGTGGCCAATCAGATGATTTTAGATTCAGGCGAATCGTAGAGATTGCACTATTTAATATCCTCATCTCTTTCTGAACTTCACATTACCTCATAAATAGCAGATCTGCACAACGTGAACAAACCAATAAAGTGATGTTGCTAACTAGATGACAATGCTGATTGGACAAAATACGTCATGTGGCTCTTCCTCGGGTGATGTATTGTGGTCTGCAGTTGAGTTGTTATTACTATAAAGGAGTTATTTTTTGATTATCTTATATTTTCGATTATGGTTACAACTTCAGTGTAAATGTTGCTTTTAAACACCATTTTGAAGCCTGTGTAGTATCTTTAAAGGACAAATCTGTAATGAATTTACCGTAATAAAGCATAAAGTGACCATGACATGTCATCAGAAAGGAAAGGAAATACTCATTTTTCTGACAGACTACAGCTGTTTCACATTACTCAGAAGAAATCATTAATAATCTTTTAGAAGGAGTAGATGTTTAGAAAGGTTAGACTGAACAATTTGTTAACGGAGTCTGGCAGGCAGTCACTGGAGTCAAACTCCAGAGTGTGTATTTCAGAGTAGTGAGCTTTTATTTTCAGGATAACAGGCTTAACTTAACACCAGTCATTGTTGTCATTGTTGCTTGTCATTGTTGTCATTGTTGCTTGTTATTCTTAAATCATAATGATGCATTCAGCTTGCACTCCTGCAGCGTTCCTGCAGTGTGCCAGAGCTTCCGTGAGTCTGGGGCGGAGGGGGCTGAAACATATACCATCTCCAACTCGCTATTCGGACTGCAGTACTCATTTTTGGATGCATGATTGTTACATATTGCTCCTTTAAGTACAATGCTTGAATAAATGTACTTAGTTATTCTCCACTACTGGTTGGGTTTGATTATTTCACCCACTGTAACCGTCATATGGTTCCAGTGAAGAGCTAGAGAAAGATACAGAATATATATTAAATTGTAAATTTTAAGAGGGTAATTAATCAGCTAGCTGTTTTAGAACTGATAAGAAAGGATTGAAATCAGAAAGTGCGTAATTTTACATTAGGTTAATGTATTATAATGTCTTATAACAACAAAAGGTGTGCTAATAAGGAGTGCTAATAAAGTGTATGTGCTCTGTCATAAATCAGTCAGAACCCAAACGGCATGCACCTGGTGAGTGGAGGGTGGAGATAAAGCAGCATTACTCACTAACTACACAAAGCTCAACCCTTACAGGAGCAAGAATGCATTTTCCAAACTTGAGTCAAATTTTGTATTAATGGCGGTGTCGCTTTCAGAGCAGCAGGAAGATGTTTCAAATCTCCTTTGGTACAATGATACTGTTTGCAGTCGGGTTTACCTTCAAACGGGCAACAAACAGCAGTGTTCCGCTTGAGCGCGCTGCTCGTCTCGGGTTTGAAAGCACAATCGTGTTGTTTCAGCTCACTTTCTTCTTCCAACAGTGTGTGAAAGGCTGTCTTTGGCATTTCACACTCATCTCTTTGAAAAGACAAGTAAAGCCCTACAGCTTTGTTAGGCGGCAAGTTAACACATGAACCTGAAGATCCTTTTCATTTCAGGCCGTGTTGAAATTTCTAATTCCAAGGGATCTTTTCATAAGAGGGCTGATGGTGTAACATCCCTCTGCTTTGAGCCTATTGATAAATCAATGCGCTTGTAATTCTCTGTGATGCATGTCAACCAGACTATGTAGATCAAAGATAAAGCAGCGAGAGCCACCCGGCACCGGCTGCTCATATACTCTTATAATGATATGATATCTCACTTCTATGATGATAAAATGTTTCTGACGTCTTCATCAAAAATGCATCACCTTCCATCAAACCAAAATAGGAATGCAGGATCAAAGAGAATGAATTTGCTAAATGCATTTCTTTGTTGCAGGCCAGGCGCACCGTGTTTACCGATTACAGAGCTGGTTTTTACCAGGGTAGAAAATTAACACCCTCCACCAGCCAAATGCTGCTAAAAGCTGGCTGCGGTTTGTAAGTTTGCCTCCTCTACCAGCCACTTTGGCAGGATTATTATTTGGATCTTCGTCGCTGGAATTGTGGTGCTTTTTTGCGATGTATGAGTTTAAATCAGTCTGTTAAAATCTGAAGAGATGAGGCAACAAAAAAGGACATAAGGTCTTGGTCCAGTCAGTATAGTATCACCGTTACTCGGTCTGCACTGGCAGCAGTGTGAGCAGCAGTACTCTGTTGGCTGGCACAGTGAGAAAACACTCAGTCATGGCTGTTGTGGTGCTGAGTCGGCCTGCCCAGGCATGGCCAATCACTCACGTGCACACACACTCACACACACACACACACACACGTTAGTGAGACGCAGGGCGGTTCCTTCATCCAACAGCACATTCTTTCTAGACAGTGGCAGGCGGCTCAGGGGGTGAGGGAAGAGGTTTTTTGAGCCTGTGCGCATGCAGACAAACAAAAAGTGATGTGTGTCGTGAGGCATGGAGGCACACAGCCTCGATTTCACAGGTGAGCCCAGCGATGCACGAGTGTGACATCAGCAGATCCATGTCAACAAACAGCACGATTATCACTGTGGAATATATGTCAGTGTGTTCCTCCACTCCTCCCACACCCCGCTCATCAATACAGTCATCTTCATCCAAGAAGATCTGCACGTCTCAACGTGTGTCCTACCTCCTCGAGCAGGAACAAATATTATTTTATAAAATCTCTAAAGAGAATCGCAAAAACAAAATAGCCTTGAGTAATCTGGTTCACCTTGATCTCGTTTAAAGCATAATGTGTTTCTGTTCTTTTCTCTTTCAGCACACACAACGCCTGAGTGTTTCTCGTGTGAATTCATGACTGTGATGCATGGTTTGATTTGAAGCACAGGGTAGATCAGTATCTACCTCCATGTCTGAAAAAGAATCTAATATTAGCTGATATTGGTGGTAGTTTGATAGTTGCAGGGGGATAAACCAGCAGCTCCTGAGCCAGAGGTCGGAGTTGGTTTTGCAGTGCAGCCAGGCAGCGGAGCCCCTTTGTGGGACTGGAATGTGCCGTGCGTGCCTCTTCCTCGGCTGGCCACCTCCCCCCACCCCCCCACCCCCCCACATGGCCCACCCCGGGCACGTTAGCACGCAGCCACCGCAAATTGCTTGCAGATTTTTCACACATAGTAACGTGCTGGTTTGTAAACTCTGAGAAGTGCAACCGAGGCAGGGCGCTGAGCTCCGTGGATCTTTACGCATCACTTAGGATAACAGAGAGAGTGGGCTCTTCTCAGGGACTCCTCCCCCCAATGTCTTTAAAATTTAATCCTGTGTCCCCCCCAACCCCCTGTAATGATTAACAGGAACGATAATAACAATGGAGGGTCATGCAGCAGGAACTGTAGCTTGTTCTGATTACAGTACAAAACCACAGCAAGTTAAAGACGACCTGCTGTTCCCTGTAGCATCAGGAAACTGTTCTGGATTAAACACACCTGACATCTTGTGATATATAAACCTCCTAATTTCAATTTCACAAGGTTTCATGATTTGGTAAAAATTTACATTGAGTTTTCGGATTATATGGCACCAGTTTTGGATAAAATATCCACATCTGGATGAATCCAAATGCTTTATTTTTATAGGAAGAGTCAGTAGGATTTGTCTGTGCTATTCATAAATGCAGCAGAAAGATACCAGGATGTCAAATACTGATGTTTTGGGTTGGTAACGTGTCCCGAGCACAGCAAAATAAAGAGAAAATAAGGAAATACAGGCAGAGGGCAAGGGTCTCTGCAGTCACAGACACCACCACACACTTCTAGTGAGACATAAGTGATACCTGAAAGGGATTATGTCCATATAAGTCTATAGATTGTTTTTAAAGAAAATTTAGCATATTATACCTTAAGATTTCACTGATTCAGTGTCACTCACACAGGCCTCTAGCATCTTTGCACTCTCAAGCGAATAACTGAGCCCATCTCCACCTCCTAACTCTATATCCTCTGCCACCTCCCGCCCTCACTGCTCTGGCTCTGTGTCAGCGGCCCGAGTCGGGGTCACAGGGAGCCGGCGACAGGCTCCGTCCGGGGTCAGGGACGCTCAGCTGGGAAGGAGAGGACGGAGCCGAGCCCCACCAGCCACAGGGCCTCGCTAATGAAGGGCTAGGCGGCTGCGAAGCCCCCAGGTTACGCAGACCTTGGTTTAATTGGTCTAATGAGATGCAGCTCATCCTCAGCGAGGTCAGGTACCGCAGGACGGAGCAGGACAAAGCAGGGCGGAGAGGCCTACTGCTGGGCACTATGGGTCAGAAAGAGGAAGAGACTTTTATCACTGCCTGAGTTTGCTGAGCTTTTGTTAAGTTAAAGGCATTTACAAGTGATGGAGAAATCTCAAATTCTGGCCTCTCAGAGGGCTGAAATGATTTCGATGAAACATTTAAATGTTGGTTGGAAAACATTACATTCAAATCAAGGATTTATCATAACAAAAAATAATGCATTTCACTGTGCCAGAGTTTTGATTATTTGGCTTGAGGATTTGGACTTTACAGCAAAGCTCACCTCCCTCGTTTCTTGGAAAGTCAAACCAGGTTTCCTGAATATAAACTAAACAGATTCTCCTCATCGCTCTGTCATTTTAATCGTATGCATTTTACATACATTTATGAAGAGAGATTTACTTTTTCATCAGACAGGGAGGCCTTCTGTTAGGTTAGTCTAAATATTAATTAATTTTTTTGATTAATTTTATCGCAGCATTTGCAAATAACATACAGAGGAATTTTTTGTGTCACATTACTCCAAAAATTACTGTAACACGAGGAATACAACAGTAGAGTATTAAATATAAAGAGAAATATAAAATGTACAGTGTAAAAGGGGTGCATGCAAAAAACAGTGCCTGTTGTAAGCAAGTGTAATCTAAAATAGAAAAAGTAGTATTGACACTGACATTTAAAGTAGTATTGTCAGTGATATTGAGAAGTGATAAAAAGTTATATTGCACCAGATGATGAACGTAAAAATTGCAAAATGTAAAATAATATAGCACATTATGATGATATATATACGATATATGAGTATATAACATCATTTTCTCATGATTGACTATCATGTATATGAAGTATCAAATTCTGATCAGCACTAATGGATATAAATTAAATGATAATATTGTTTATCTGTCTTATATCTATAAAAATGTAAATTATAGAGATGTTAAATAGCCTAATACCAAACGATATTTTTTTTCAAGGCTATTCGTGTAAATTAATAAATTAAAAAATCAACTATTTTAAAGAATGGACCCTCCTCTGTTCAGACAAATGGAGCTGAAAATGCAGAGTTTCACAGGCGCACTAATGAATCAAACTCTGGGGTTTTTTCCACATTAAAGAGCCTTTTCTCTCCTCACTGAAAGAGTTAATCTGAAGTTGGCAGCCAACTCCACAGTCTCGGTCAGACGTGCGGAGAATAGAAAAATAAAGGACTTCAAAATCATTTCTTTTGTCTCGTCATAGACCGTTTAAATCCAGCTGAGGGGTTCACGCAGCAAATTCTGAAATTGAAATCGACGCTTTTGCAGTGGAAACGCGGGTTTAGGGGCTTGAATTGTGGTCTTTTTTAAAAATGAAAAGCACAAAATATCATAACGACACATATTTTAACATTTTAGGTTCATTTATTTGTTATAAAAATAAATACAAATCGTGTATAAAGAATATGAAAAATGGGTGAAGCTGGGATTTACAGATCTATTTCCATTCATTGAATGTGACATGTTCAGCATTGTTCCGGGTCATTCAGGGCCTTACAGGAAGGTGCACCTCATTCATCCACAGACAGCATTTTCAGTCCTTATTTACACGTATTTCTGCTCTTTTTTTCGCATTAATTGACATCGGGTTTTAGTAACGGCGGAGCACAAATTATGTGTCGCTTGCGGGAATGCCAGCCCGTCTTTTTTTTATATTCCAGTTTTTTTTTCATTTCCATGTTACTGCTGGCAGACTCCACCGATGATGTCTTCACTCTTTTTGAAGTATTCATATTTTAAGTGCCCTATGAGAAGACAGAGGCAGGCAGAGACAGAGAGAAAAAAGGAAGGAATGATGGTGCATTTTTAATTGTTTTGGCTGAGTTTTTCGTCTTATTAACGGAGTCTTGATCATATTTGAGGGAATAAGCCAGAGGAACATGTTGGGGGGGGGATAACCCATGACTTTAATTGATGAATTTCGGTCTATTAGTCCAGAGGAGCAGTTTTTTTGTTTTTTTGGATTATTTGCGGGCCTGAAATGTGACGCATAATGTCTCACCTGCAGATGTGATGCAGTGTTTTTTTTCTGGGACTGTGAAGGTGAAGGCAGTGTAGTGAAACTGGCTTATAAAAATATCACGAAGAAAACACCGACAGCTCTTACTGCTAATTAATAAGAAGCCCGAATTAAAGGCCAAGCGCATTTGGCTTTAATTTAATTTACAGGTAAGGAGATAAACCGAGAGACGACTTAATTCCGTGGTGTGTTTATGTCTCTTCGATAACCTAAATAAGCGTTCAATAGACCCCGCGGCACCGTTTTGACATAAAATAGTAGAGAAAACACAGGTGCTACCAATGATACTAATTAAGGTTCCGCTACATTCAGGTAAAGCAGTCGGGCTGCTGCTATTGTGCATGCTGGCTCACTGGAAAATCTAAATGTAAACGACTGCTAACGGTGTTAAAGACGACTGGACAGGAAAAAGAGTGAGGAAGATAAAGGAGGAAAGGCGAATTATTATTAATTATTATTCCAATTAATGTTTTTTGCGATAAAATACAAAAACAAGGAATGCTATTGGGCTCTGTTAATCAAGTATTATATCTAATAGTGCACTATTTACTATGTAAATATGATATTTCTGGGTGACATGGACATAATTAAACATCTTTGACCTTGCTCTTAATATTTATTGATATCTTGACAATATTGTACAGCTATTGACTATGACTATTGGTGCTTTCAGAAAATATTAACACAGATTTTGATAAATAATCATCAGTAATGTGGATATAATGAGTAAGTGGGAAAAAACAAATAATAGAACAGTTAGAACAGTCTGGTGAGACAACATTTATGCCATATAATATAACAACATCCAAAATCTAAGATGATATCTAGTTGTGTATTGCCCGTAGAGCTACAACTGATGATGATTTTCATTACTGATTAATCTGTCGCTTATTTTCTTGATTAACTGGTTAGTTGTTTGGTCTATAAAAGGTCAGAAAATGGTGAAAATGTTGATAAAAGCTCAAGGTGATGCCCTCAAATGTCCTGTTTTGTCCACAGCACAAATACATTCAGCTTTCTGTCATAAAGAACTAAAGAGACCAGAAAATATGTTCATCTAATAACTTTTCTTTCATTAAAAAAATACTCAAACTGATGAATCATTTATCATAATAGTTGCCAATTAATTTAATAAACAATTCATGATGGACTAATCGTTGCAGCTCTAATTGCCCAGCCCTATATTTTAATGAACTGGAAACATCTCTGGTTTTCATTTCAGAAATCTGGTCACCTTATGCTACACTAAATGGAACGGAACCTTAATTAGTATCAATGTTAACACCTCTGTTTACTACTTCATGTCAATGTGGCTGCCGTGAAAAAGGTCTATAGAGCATCATATAGGCTAAACTCAGTGTGGTGCAGGCAGCAGATAGTGCACAGAGACTTGAGTGCAGCTCACCCACGGAGACTTTGAATGATGGTTTCTCTCCCTCCAGATTTGGCACTTTGCAAGAATCTGCATAACAGTTATTCCTGGAAAATAAATATGTGACTTTTTTTTCAGCCCGTGGAAGGCAGCAGAAAAAAGCATAGCTAAGGAAAATGACTTAAACCCCCTTGTAGTCAAATTCCACTGACATGTGAATGGTGGTTTATTTGCATTTTGGCAGGGTCACCCAGGAACGCTTAATTTCTGACTGAAAAGCAGACACACGGGAGTTGCATTCAAATGCCAGTTAAGTTTGCTGATTTTTGTACTTCAGGTGGGGAACAGAAATATATTTAACTCTGATGACACCTTTATCACACACACACACGCACCACGTGTGTGTGTCCCTTGACTTCCTTTGTTGCTTTATCTAACCATACATCAAACGTCTGCATCGGTCAATGACAGAGCGAGCGGGGATGAATGTGGAGGTGTGTTGTCCTTCACTGTGTTCATCAGGCTGATGTTCATGGCTGGAAGATGAAGCTGAAATGCATTGTTGAGAATGAGACTGGAGGCCGGGATGTTTATTGGTGACCGATTTCACTGTGTGTGTGTGTGAGAGAGAGAGAGTGCCTCTACTTTTGTTTGTATCCTGCAGTTTTGTTTTGGTTAAATAAGAATTTCAGTAACCTCAGCCATTATTTTCACATTTAGACTTTGTCGTTAAAGAGTCTAATCTCTCTTTTTCTGGGCACCGTGGCTGCACCCAGTCATTTTCTCTCAATAAGGGGAGAAATTTATGAATTGAGATCATTTGTGAAAACAGCTCAGATACTCGTTCACAGCTGCATATAACAATTATTTTCATTATCAGTTAATCTGTCGATTACTTTCACCATTAATCATTTTGTCCTGAAAATGCCAGAAAGCTGTGAAATGTGCCTGTTATGATTTTCCAAAACTCAAGGTGACATTTTTGAATGTCTTGTTTTGTTTGACCAACAGTCCAAAACAGAGCTGCAGCAATTAGTCGATTAGTTGTAGACTATTTAATTATTTGCCAACTATTTTAACAATAGATTAATTGTTTTAAGTCATTATTTAAGAAGAAAATATCCACATTCTCTGATTCAGCCTCTCAAATCTTCCCTTTGACAATAAACTGAATATCTTTGTAGAACTACAATAATTGGTCGATTAATCAATTGCTCAATCAAAAGAAAATGAGTTGCCAACTCTTTTGATAATCTATTAATTGGTTCAGTCATTCTTCAAGATAAAATATATAAGATATAAATGTCAAATATATGTTGGTTCCAGCTTCTTAGATGTTAAGACTTGCTGCTTTTCTTTGTCATTTATGCTTATAAATGACAAAGAAAAGAGTCCTTGTGTGTTTGACTGTTGGTTGGACAAAAGAAGCAATTTAAAGACGTGATTTTGGGCTCTGGGAAACTGTGATGAGCATTTTCACAATTTTTTACATTTCATAGACTAAACCATTAATCGATTAATTGGGAAAATAATCAGTAGATGAATTGATAATGAAAAGAATTGTTAGTTTCAGCCCTACACTGGTCTTTTGGAAACAGCAATCAACATTTATCATTTTCAGACATTTTATGGACCAAACAACTCATTGATGAATTGAAAAAAGATCAACAAATTGATCAATAATGAAAATAATAATTAGTTGCAGCCCTAGTCCAAAACTCAAAAGATGCTCCATTTTGCATCATACATGAGAAAAGAAAGCATCAAATCCTCATTTTTGTGAGTCTAGAACCACAAAATGTTTAGTATTTTAGCTTGAAAAATGACAAATTGACTCCTAGAATATTTGCAGTTTAATTTTCTGTTGATCAGTCAATCGTGTCTGCTCAACACACATCTTTTTGCATCTGCATTTGTTGCCAGCATGTGATTCAAAGTGGAGCAAGTCTCTAGGTGATATTGGATAGGTTTTGCTGCCTTGGATTCCAGCATTGGCAGAGTCACGAGTGATGTTAACAGCACATGAACTAAAGAATTGTATAATATCTATACTCGCTGAATTCTCCTCTTGTTGTCTGTGTGTTTGGAGTCACAAGCCTCCGTTCTGCCGCTCTGTGATTCAGCAGCGCTTGTGCCTTCAGACTGGCTGTCTGCAGAGCAGGTGCAACCCTGAATGACATGCTTCACGATGAGGCAACATGGCAGCCGTTGCCGCTCACAGACCGAACGCCAGATCCTCCCGGGAGGTTCAGGAGGAAATTTGGGACTGGGGGATTTCGTGGGACGCACTCGCTGACCATTTATCTGCTGCTTACAGTGCTGCTCAATATAGCCGAGGCAGATTCTGTTTCCTCTCCCCCCCTTCTTCTTGAATTCTGTAACCATTCCTGCATTTTGCCTCTAAATCATCTGATTTCTGTGTGTGTAGTCAGAGGAGTGTGGCTGCTGCCTGGGTTTGTTTCTCCCTCTTTGTTTGCTGTGGTAAACCCATGAGCAGCTGCCGGCGGTGGGGTCTGGAGGGATTCTGAAGCTGTGTGTCCTCTCTTTGCCATCCTCTGCCAAGGTGGCATTATGCAAGCAGAGAGAAGGGTAGAGAGAGGAGTGCAGAGGAGGGCGGGGGTTTGTGTGTTGGGGGGAGACGAGGCGATGGCGGCCATAGTAAAGATGGAGGCAGGGCTGAGGGCTGCGGTTGGCGATTGGTGCAGGAGAAGACTTGCTCCCCTGAACTTTGCCTCCGTGTCAGAGTGGAACTTGTCGATTTGGCAAATTGTGCAGCGTCGGACGAGGCTGCGCGCTCTCTTACACTCCCACCTGCTCCCTCCTGCTCTCTCTCACTCTCTCCTGCGCGCTCTCGCTCTCTCTCATTGCCACTACACCACCCCCCCCACCCCTCTCCTCTCCTCTCCACCTCCCCCCTCCCCACCCTCTCCTCTTTCTCTTTTCCCTCCCTTTCAGCTCTTGAAGCTAACGCATTGGCTGGGCTACAGGCATCTTGTTGCCAAATAGGTGGGCCCTACTCGTGTTGGCAAAGGCTCAAGCAATGGTTAGGGAAAGAACGCGGAGAGGACGAGAGACGGCGAGCAGGAAACAGAAAGGGAAAGAGAGAGAGTTGGAGAGAAAAGGGGAAAAAAGAAGCAGCACTCGGCTTTGCCAGCGGTCGTATGCGCTCGTCCAACATTGATTCGGCTCTCTATTTTTTTTTCTCCCTATTCTGTGCTCTGCTCTCCCTGGCCCCCCCATCTGTGTGTGTGTGTGTGTGTGTGAGTGTGAGTGAGTGTGTGTGAGGTTGTGTGTGTGAGTCTTGCGCCGGGCCCAGGGATCAGAACAGACACCACTACCAATTACACTTTGCCAAGGATTTTTTTTTTTCAAGGTTCATTTTTTTATTTTTTGGAATGCACAAAGGACTGTTTATTTTAAGTGCATCTATCTGCGTTGTTGAAGTTATTTTTTTTAACTGTTAACTATTTTTACTTGATAATTTTTCTTGCTACAAGTTTTTATGTCTTTTTTGTCATTTTTGTCTAAAGATCTGCTGGCTGTGGTCCCACAGCAGTGAATTCTAAAATCTTGGGGTTTTTTGTTTTGGTTTTAAACTTTGGCCCACTGTCTTTAGTGAGCAGCATATTCTGCTAATTATTTTTTTTACAACACCCCCAAGTTTTTTTTTTTCATCTGCTAATTCTCCACACCCTGCCAAACCAGCACTTGCTTTACATTGGGGAGCGCGGGAGGAAAAAAAAACTGGTGCAGGAGATTTTTTTTTTCACTTTAAACGCTGTGCCAAATTTATGATGAGAGTGCAAAATGGTAACTACCAGGCCGTCTGTCTTCCTCTAGCAGTGTGGTTTTCTGTGGTGATTTCTGTCTGCTTTCAGTTTGTTGTGGAAATGTGAGTCTGGTTGGAGCTCCCTTGCATGGTAGCAGAGATAGGAAATGGTATGGCTGATCTTTTAGCAGCACATTTCAACAGTGGTCTTGTGGCGGCAAAGCTTGGCGGTGGTGAGCGACCGGTGTGTGGCAACCCTGGCACAGGAGCGCTGTGGCGAGATCTGGGCTTTGTTGCCCAGAGATATGTAGTGAAGGTATTATGGTACAGCAGAATAACTTTTCTTTTTCCAGCAGAACACCGGGAGCGCAACTTGGCTCAGCTTTTCAGTTGCTTTTTGATTTGAATTCATGCATTTTGCATGTGTTGTCATGAATGTTTTGATGTTTATTTTTGAAAAAGGAGGCTTTGCATCTTACAGTTAAGGTTAATTTTCCTTTTAACTGCTGCATATTTATTTGTATTTTATCTGGTTGTAATAATGTTAAAATATGTCAACATTTTAGATCAGAATATTTATTTGAATTGCTTTTTTGGAATTTAAATATTTATGTAATTAGATTTTGAATTAACTTTTAATTATAATTTGATTTTAATAACAGTATCAATAAAATTACTATATTATCATATATTTAATTACATTTTCACTAATACTCTATCGCCCCTTTTTCATTTAAAATTGTTTAAATGTTTTTTGACTGCTTTATTTTGAAGATTTGCATGCTCTCTTTCAAATTAAAAGCCTTTTCAACCTCCTAACACCACGTCTTTTCGTTCTCTCTCTCTCTCTCTCCTCAGGATGAATTTCATCCCTTCATTGAGGCCCTCCTCCCCCATGTCCGTGCCTTCTCCTACACCTGGTTCAACCTGCAGGCCCGTAAGCGCAAATACTTCAAGAAGCACGAAAAGAGGATGACCAAGGACGAGGAACGCGCAGTGAAGGACGAGCTGCTGGGGGAGAAGCCAGAGATCAAGCAGAAGTGGGCCTCGCGCCTGCTGGCCAAGCTCCGCAAGGACATCCGGCCAGAGTTCCGTGAGGACTTTGTGCTCACCATCACGGGGAAGAAGGCCCCCTGCTGCGTGCTGTCCAACCCCGACCAGAAGGGCAAGATCCGCCGCATCGACTGCCTCCGCCAGGCCGACAAGGTGTGGCGGCTGGACCTGGTGATGGTCATCCTGTTCAAGGGCAGCCCCCTGGAGAGCACGGACGGGGAGCGGCTGGTCAAGTCGCCGCAGTGCTCCAACCACGGCCTGTGCGTCCAGCCACACCACATTGGAGTGACGGTCAAGGAGCTGGACCTCTACCTGGCCTACTTCGTCCACACACCAGGTATGTGAGCAGATTTACTGTAGTCACACACACACACACACGCACACACACACACACACACACACACACACACACACACACACACAGGTCAGTATGTCATGTGTCACACACACTTGGGCACGTGAGTCACAGATTAGACCCTTCCCTGCACTATGTACCCAGCTGAGCCAGTGCCGGGTTTCGATAAACACAGTCAGAATGAAGATAACGACCACAGCTTGACATTTAAAGGGGCAGTCTGCGCGGTATAATCTTTAAAAAACGTGTTTCAGATAGATGTTTCTATCTGGTTTAAAGAGATTCTGAGAGTTTGACAGCCAGGCTTAAAACCTGTGTTTACCTAGAGATATGTTTGCATTGGTACATTTGTTCAAGTATTTGTGTGCAAATTTGTCTAAATCCAAATGTGCATGTTTTCCGGTGCCATCTGTAAACAAAAGCATCTGCAAACCTGTTTATCTGTGTGTGTGCATGCATGTGCATACGTGTGTGTGTGTGAGAGAGGCAGTTTGTCATGTGTCTGTAATCCATGTGTATGTTATTGTGAGATTGGTGTGTATCAGTAGCAGTGTGTATGTGTGTGTGTGGGTTCTTTTGTGTGTGTGGTGGTCTGGAGAGTGCAGTGACAGCTGGCCCAGTCCCAGGTAGTTTAGGAGGCAGGCAGAGTCAGCCTGTCTACAGCCTCAGTCGCCTCAGCCGCCTCAGTCTTACGCCACTCTGTGCACGCACACACACACACACACACACACACACATACGCACACACACACACACACACACACACACTCTGAAGTGGACACACACACAGGAGAATATGCCTCAAAACACTTCTCACCCAAGCTGCCCCATTCATTGCTCGTCTGGATGTTCTGATCACACACATACAAGTTGAGATGTTTTTGTTTGTGGCAGCGCGGCTCTGCCTCTGTTTGTTTATGACATGTTTTATTTTTCCATATTCGATGCACTTGTTTCTTGCTGTGACCATAAAGTTAAAATAGAGGTGGTGAAAATATTTTAGTGTTATGTGTAGACAAGCCTGCATGCTTTCTTCTCTGAAGTCAATTTGACACTGTCAGATGTAATAGTCTGAGTATGCAGTTTGTTCAGTTTTTCTGTCTTTGAAGCAGATATACTTAATTTAATTTTAGACTTAATTTTAGTAAGGATGATTCTATTGCGTCATTAAATAGCAATACTAAAATGTTAACTCTGAGTTAACATTTTAATATTAAATCATCAAATATGTTTGTCATTGCTTTTGCAAAATAAAAAAACAAAACAAGAAAATTATATTTCTCTATAGTCAGCTTAAGCTGTTAAATATTGTATTAATTACTGGGGTATTACTGCAGTAAACACCATTTGAAAATAATCCACTTTCATCGCAAATTTCAATCATTAACCGCATGTTAATGCAATGTTTTTTAAGGTGTGCAGATGTCATGATTCTATGTAAAAAATTAAATCCAATAAAAATAGAAAAAAACACAGCCATTGATGGTGCATCAGGGGTGTTGCAGGTGGAGCTGTGTGTCAGACAGACAGGAGCTCTCGTATTCGTAGATGCTTGAAATTTGCTGTGTTTATTTTGTGAGTTAATATTGTCATTTATTGTCAGATTCACAGTTGAAGCCCAGCTGTACTACAAATAATTAATAATTTCAGTGACTCCAGAATTAACAGAATTATTTTACAATTTCATATAATGTATAAATATATTTTTTTACCTTTTCGTCATAAGTGACTTCACAGTTACAGTCCAGTTGTCTGTGTCATGATTCAGGTGTTTGCATAAGGTGTAAACCCCGGCTGTCTCATCACACACACACGCACAGTTACAGACCCTTTCTCTGCCCTTTACTATTATCCCGGGTCTCTTACCACAGACTGGCATACAGTTACAGGACCTTAATTCTTCTCCTTGGCAGGGAGGGGCAGCGTTCCTCTGTGACAGAGTACCCCTTGCCAGGCTCCTTTCAGCCCAGTGTGTAACTCTGCTTGAGTTCGCGGGGCCTCCGTGAGCGCCTCTTCCTGTTCCACAATGCGCCGTGGCGAACCGCGGCTCAGATTAGCTCCCAGCGCAGCCTGGTGCCCCTCGGAGTAAAGCCTTTTTTTTTTCACTCCGTGCCAGAATCCAGCAGCCGCTCATCCCCCATACATACATACACAAGATGTGCCTTCATCTTACTGATTTGTGTGTGTTTGTGCATCACATTCATGTTTCTTTTTGTATATTTGTGAGCGTTCTTATATAAATGTGTTTCAAATATCATATTTTTTCAGTAGAGAGCACACTTATCTGTTAATCAAATACAAGCATTTTTTAAAATTGTAAGTCTAACTTTTTGGTCTTGTGTCTAAAAAAGCCGAGTGCATTTTGAAAGGTGCATTTGCTGACAAAGTCCCCTGATGTGGGACGGAGATGGTTTCTTATTCTGGTCCTGCTCAGCTTTTCCACAGCAGCCTCAAAGGCAGCCTGCACAGCACCTTGCACATGCGACTCGGGTGGAACAGAGAGAAACATTAGGAAACAACTCAAATCAAAAACATCCACTTGTATCAGCTCAGATTGCTGTTTTCCAGCAGGCCGACTGGGGTGAAGCAGAGTTTACAGAGGACAGACAGACAGTGGCTCCATTCTAACCTTTGGGGTGGCAGCGTTACAGTTTTATTCTTAGCTCCTCGTTCCAGGGTGTCTGTGTCTTGCGGAAGCTATCAGTTGCCAGGCCTGATGATTGGACCGCGGCCGTCTCACCCGCCTGTCCCCGCCGCAGTGTTTCAGTTCTCTGTCCCACTGATGTCACTGTCGCCAGCTGCAGAACGGGGGGGCTCTGCTTTCAAGCAGTGTGATTGACAGAACAGGAGATACACACACTAACCCCCTCCTCTGTTTCTGCTTCCCTACAGTCCTGTATGTGTCTCTGCTTTTGTCCAATTATAGACTTGGGCCCTTCCAGGCGGGGCAGTGAGAGCTGGGACAGATCACAGCCGCTGTACTCTGATCTGCGCTTCTGCTCTGCAGCTGCAGAGGAAGGTTCCGCTCACAGAAAGAGCCTGATCATTTTCCTTTTGACAAATACCTGGCTGCGCACAACACAAACAGATCATGATATAATTGTCGTGGGCTGATGAGAGTCGACCCGAAAGTGCTTCATGTTCTTTTCACTGATTCTGCTGCATCTGATGATGATAACAATAATGGTTCAGGGATGTGGAGGAAGTGAGACAGAGAGGGGATCTGATCTCATCTTTGATCACATGTCTGTCGAAACCAAAGTCTGGCTCGCCAGTTGGGCGCTGAGGCCCTTTCTCCACCTAGAGACCCTCAGATCAGGTCATGTTTTTCGAGCGTCGTGTTCCATATTTGTCAGTCTGACGAAGTCGCACAGTTCCAGCATTAGTCATGTTTGGAGCCCGAGCCGCCTCATACAGATTTCATTACTCGAGCTGTTATGATAAAAAGATGTTTCTGCGAGTGCAGCCTCCGTATCTGTTCTCCTCGCTGGAGACAGACGGACCAGAGAGGTGTCCTGGGCCAGGTCCGAAAGCCAGCGTGTGCGTGCCAGACTGCACCGTATCTCCATGCTGCTACGGTGCTCCTAAGATGTTCATTCACCCATCAATGTGTCTGTGTGCGTAGTCCCCGACATTACAAATGGCCAGGAGAATGTCTTTTAATAGAGGCGAACAAAGAGAGGAATCAACAGGGAGACAGACAGCCAGACTGAGAGACTTAACGCCTGCACGTCACGCAAATCCATCAAACACATCTTATCTACTGTGCCCAATATCCTGAGCTTCAAAAGGAGGTAACATTATCAGATGCAGTTACATAATGAAGGAGAGACCAAACAGGACAGAGTCTTTTTGTTTTTTTTACACACCAACATATATACAGTATATATGTGTGTGCTAGTTTATAGAGGCTGTGCAAGATTATAGCAGCAGTAAACCTCCCGCACAGTCAGGTTATGTTGTCCTGTTAGTCGCTGAGTGTTTGCAGAAGAAGAAAAGAGGGAATCATAATGATTAAAAGAAGAAAAAAAATCCCTCTCAGTCTCTTCTTTTCCTTGGCTGAGCGTGCTGTGCAGAGCAGAGATTTCTGGATGGAGAGCAGAATTGTGCTCCAGCGTTCTGGCACTGGTCCGTAACCCGGGCCGACAGAGAAACAGAGAGTGTCGGCGCCGAGGGAGCCGCATTCATCTGGTGTGAAAAACACTGCTGGTCCGACACTTTCAACGGAAACTTTCTTACGCTTTGTTGTCATTTGAAATAATGTGCCCAATAAAGTTTGAGCTTCGGCGAGCCCCTCTCATGACGGGACAGCGTCAGTGACACCGCGGTGTTTTAATATGCACTGAGGCATAGGGGCCTCCAACAGCCCCGGCTTGGCCCATTTTCAGAGCCCCCAGTTTTTCCAGTTGCTTTTTGCAGTGTGTGTGTGTGTGTCGTAGAAGGAGGGAAAAGAAGAGTGGAGTGTGCGGAGTGTAAGGAATTGCTGGTAAACAGATTATTCCAGTATGATCGGCCCTCCAAATAAATCGGTGAAAAGACGCAAACCGTTACGCTGACGCTCAGTCCAATCCTCTGACCTCCTTTAACCGATCTCTCACAACTTTCCAGCACTCTATAGGTCCGACTGCTGAGCAGCTCTACGGGTTTGGTAGCAGGCCAACCTGCTTCATATTCACTGTAATTATCCAGTTTAGTGAATAATACTGGAACAGATACACAAAAGACTGAGTATATGATTGAATTAAGTCTAATTTTGAAACAAAGGTCAGGTCTTAGCTTTGCAAATAGAAAAATTCCTTGTAGCAGAAAGTGCCTATTGTGGGCAACATGGATTAGCTTTATTTCCTAATTTCACTGTACAGTGATTTTTAATTATTTGTGTAATTAAGGTTAATAAATAAATGTTATGGTGTCTCTTTTAGCAATTTAGCAGCTCAGCTTGGTTCACTTTTTTAAGTCGTAGCTTAGCAAATGATAGTTCACATTTAACAAAGAGAAATTTATTCATTTCTCAAGAAATTAAATTATTTATAATAATAATATGCATTAAAACAGTATTAATGAATATAGTGAACACATGCATTAAATTAAATATATTTATTTATCTATTGAGCAATTACTGCATTTATTTTACTGTATTTCTGAATGGATTTTCTCCTTTTTACAACCACAAAATAGGCGCTTATTTTCCCCGTAGTTTCTTTGTGTATTATTTTAACACTGTCTCGTTTCAGTGTGTGAATTTGCATGACCAGTCCTCTCTTCCTCTGTACAGGCGCCAGGCCTGAAATCTGTCTGTCCCCTAAAAACATACGTATCCCTGCACAGGAGGGGTGGCTTGGCTTCTCAGCTGCTTGAGCCGAGGGGCAAAGAGCAGGAGGAGAGGAGAGGAGAGGTGAAGACAGCAGAGGAGCAGAAAGGAGAGCAAAAAAGAGCGGCTTTTTTTTCTGGGCTTCTTCCCAGCAGCCAGATTCTGATCGGTCCGCCTCGCGCCTTGTTCCCTCGGTCCAGTGGAGCAGAGCGCGGCGAGACTGCCCTGTAATTGGGACAGCTCTTTCCATACGGAAAACGGGACCAGAACACCGCGACACCGCCGAGCACAGATCCCCCGTCTCTGTGTGGATTTTTGTTTTGATTTTAAAGCCGTCTCAAATGCAAAAATTAGCAATTATACGCAAACAAAATCCTCTTACATAAAGAAACCAAAATAAAATCCTTGAAATGAACACTAATAATGAATAGATGAATAAATATCTCCCTTTGATTTTTACTTTGCCTTATTTATTCTCTCATTTAATGCTTATAAATGTCAGTCACTGCTGTTAGGGTGATATTGAGCGCTGATATAAAGTAAAAAGAAAAGCGTAGAATAAAGATGATGCAAAATGCCATGCTGAAAACAAAGAGAGAGGGAGGGCAGATATTCAGGCTAGTGGGGCTGGTTGGCAGCATTTGGCACCCAAAGCTGCAGCTCTGTTTAGAAGGTGCCAGCTTTTCAAACCGACACAGTCTCTGCCAACTTCTCTTCTTCTGATCCTTTTCTTTCTCTCTCATTTTAACATTTTTCCCCCCATATCCTTGTTTTTGCTTAACACGTCTTCCCCTCTGTGCGTCCCCTTACGCCCCTACCACCACTCCTATGGTTGCTTTTTCACAGCGGGTTGCCAGAAAAAGCGAGCCGTCCGTGTAAACTTGGGGCTTATTTTGTGGAGATGTCGGCGCATATAGAATAAAATGGCTATCGTAGGGTTTTTTTTTTCCGTCCTCCAAAACATTTTCCACCGGCTTTTAGCAGAGCGAACATTGTTACTCGGTGTGATGGTGCTGCTGTGGATTCAGGTCCAAAACAAAATGGAGGATAAAGCGCTGCTGCTATCCAATCAGAAGAGAGAATGTGGAAAAAACAGACATTACTGGCAAATTAACAATGCTGAAAGACTTCTCCTTTTACGTGAATATGATTTTTGCTTTGGCATATTTTTTGACTTTTGCCAAATGTCTTCATGCGTCTCGTCCTCGTAGGAAGAGCAGGAAATGGCAGTCAGGATTAAGGACTGATGTATTGTACATCATTCGGGGACAGGGGCCCTTCGGAGACAAGAACACGGTGCCGTGAGTGATTGGAGAAAGCGTTAAATGCTGGGTGTGGGGGTGGATGGAATTACTCAATAATGATCAGAAAATTAGAGCCATTATTGAGGGAGAGTAAACAGGCCTCTCTAAGTGTGAAAGGCCTCTATTCAGCCAGGACCAGGAGCAGGAGTCCTTTCTTCCTTTCATGGATCCACCCATGGCCTTGAGAGCCCCTCTTTTGTTCCCTGAAATAACAGAGTGAATATATGGGGTCGCAGGGGTGGGGGGTCCCGTTCCCAGAGCTAAGCACGGTATAGGATAAAGCTACTGATTGTATATTTAGCCATCCTTTAGCTTTATTTTCTACTTATTTCAATGGAGTATTTAGCTTTTCTTACTCTCAGTACTTAGTTTTTTACTTGTCTGTCTGGTGTATTTAAATATGTCTGTGTCATTGAGTTCATAAATGCTGGCAAGGTGTGTTCAAAGTGCTTTTTTGTGTCTACAAGTGCACCTTGGGGTGAGCTAGTGACTGGAAGGTATACTCCATATTTAGCCATCCTTTATTTTTGCTCTATTTTTTACTTATTTCAATGACATATTTAGATTTTCTGCCTCTCCCTACAGTACTTAGTTTTTAATCAGACTAACTTGTCTAATTAACGTGTCTGTCTGGTGTATTTAAATATGTCCATGTCTCAGAGTTCATAAATCCTGGCAGGGTGTGTTTAAAGTGCTTTTGTGTGTCTGCAAGTGCACCTGTATCTTTTCTCCCTATTATCACTGCTTAAAAAAACGCAGCACTTTCTCCAACTCCTGCATCCTGAGAGTCGATAGTCAGGGGAGGGTGGGTGTAAACTAGGCGCTAATGTGACTACTTCCGTGTTTGTCAGTGCAAATGTTCTAATTAATGGGAAATGGATAGATAAATAAATAAACTCGCTATGTCTCTGAGCAGCTGAACAGCAAATACGCAGCTCAGACGGGGGACAAAGAAATGAAGAGAGGGATTTACACTTTGAACAAGCCGTTGGAGAGAATAAAGGAGACTGTGTTTCGTGATTTTTTTTCTCCCTCACATCACTTTTAAGCAACTGTAGTTCACAGCTCTACTCTTAGATTAGGAAGATTGACAATAATAATAACTATAACACTGTTTTCCTTAGCTGTCCTAATGATAACAGTTGAGTCTTTAATGTGAGTCCAGAATTTTATATTCAGCATTCAGCAGTGTTGACTCCTATGATAAAAGCAATTTTTGTCCTATTTTTTTGCATATCTATCACAGTTAATTTGGACTTTCTTCAGCCAAAATACCTTCACTTATCTTACTGTCATATTTATATTTAATAGTTTATCCTTCTTCACTCAGGTCTCCCTCCTTCATTCTTCCTCTGAGGACACTCTCCAGGGCAAGGCTCTGTCCAGCTCTGGGCTCCTGCTCAAAAAAATCATCGAATCACCTGACACGTTCGCTCACTTTCTCCGTCTGTTTGCTTTTCATATGGACGGCCAGCTCCGTTTCACAGGCATAATTCTGGATGGTAACATTCTCATTATACCCGTCAACTGTCAGCGCTCAACTCTCTCGTCTATAATTTCAGACTCATTTGAATTCTTATTGGCAGCTTCGACGCATAAATTTCATAAAAGATAGAAAAACAACACAGTTTTTTCCTCTCTCCCTGGTGAGCAATAGAAATATGGAAGAGATTAGGGGGAAAGGAGTTTATGAAATTGCGTTGTTTGTTTGGATTTATTTATCAGAATAACACATGTCCAATATTATAGTTTAGCTTTACACATTTTATGTTTATGTCTTGAAAAAAAGTTACATGTCAGCTAAAAACTTACAACAAAAATTCTAATTTGTCATCCTTCAGTGTGTAAATGGCCTTACTGTGTCTGTGCATTGGATATCTGTCCAGAAAGGCAGATGAATAGAGTTGCCATGGACACGTAGCCTTTTTTTCTGTACCTTTCCTGGGTGATATCCAAGGAGTGTCAGTGACTGGCCTGGTTGGCACGGTGAGTGGCCATGCAGTGCTGGGCCGTTTCCGTGGCACTCCGGCCCACAGTGTGGGCAACCAGAGTGCACAGCTCTGCCAGAGGAATCCACTCGGATCACTTTCACTCTATAGAGGGCATCCCCACACTTATGCAAATGGATAAGCAGATACCTATACAGTGCAGCTGAGCGGGACTCTGCATAAACAAAGTAACATCACAGGTAGCTGCTTCGTTCTAACTGTATGTCAACATTAGCGTTTTTACAGCCAGAGCGTGATTTTAGCTTCAAAGGAGTGATTTGTACTCCTTTGAGAAAAAGACGGATATTAGATTTTCTTGGCGTTATGATATACTATTTCTGGATATATAAAACACTTGTCATTGGCTGTGGACCAAGCGAGACATATGAAAATGTCAAACTGTAATTTTAGAGCAGATTTTTCCCTTAATGTTATTCACACATTTTGTTCGGCTTAGTTCAGTCCAGGGGGCTTACATGTGAGTTTGATCCTCTAAGAAGCTCTAAGTACTCGTTGAGAAGGAAGCTCAGATATGATTGGTAATTTAAAAAGCAGAGGAGCCTGTGATATAAAAGACCCATAAAAGAAACAAAGTGGCTTTAACCCTTGTGTCAATGTGTTTGTTCACACTGACTTGCTATTTATGGTCCAACTGCTGCATGTGTAAAAATAATATTTGCAAAATCAACCATTTTTTCCCCTTCAGATATTTTTTTTTCTTTTCTTCAGACCTTATTAAAACTCAGTAAAGAGAAAAGTTAATTTGGCACAAACTGAGCTTGCACATTCAATTAAGGAGACAAAATACATGACCATGATGCATTGTACAAAAGATCTCTCATGTTTAAAGGGACAGTTCACACCAAATCAAAAATAAATAAAATTTACCTCTTACCTGAAGTGCTATTTATCCATCTGGATTGTTTTTGTGTGAGTTGCAGAGTTTCTGAGATATTTTCTGTAAAGATGTCCGCCTTCTCTTGAATTGATAAATGTAGGAACTATTTTCTTTCTACAAAATGACAACCGGCAACCATTTAACCGTGCTAGCTAGCTCAGTGGTGCTAACATTACTCACCTGAGAAGGACACCATTAATGTTTACATCCAGCGCTGTAACAAGCACAAGCCTCTCGTCCATAAGTAGATGCACCCTTCCGTCTGCAGGGTGAAGCAGTTGGTGGGTGTAGTTCAATAGAGAGAAAAAGGTTCCTCCATGAAACTGCTCACAACAAGGTTTGTGGATTATCTTGAGTAACAGGCTCATCTCACGATTTCTGGAAAGAAATATTGCTGTTGAGTTTTCCAAATGTATTTTTTTTAGCACTTTAAGCTCCACAGGCCAGCGTGTGCCATCTAGTTGCATTATATTTGAGAGTGGGCAGGCATCTCTATAGCCAATATCTCCAAAACTTGGCAACTCACACCAAATTTACCTAGATGGATGAATAGGTAAGAGTAAAAATATGTATTTTTAATGTTGGGGTGAACTTTCTCTTTAATGTTATATTGGCACTGCATGTAGTGATTCATGTCATTAGAGAAGTGTACAGTCCAGTTACACCCCAGAGAAGTCAAACTTCTTGTTAGACCTCTTATAAAGATCCTTCACTAACAGAGATCCAAACACACTTATTTGGGATTGTGGATGGGTGGAGCTGCCTAAAAAGTCCTGTCAGCACCAATCACAGATATAAAGCAGCAGTCCATTGTATTTAACAGCTGGAGACCCCAAACAGAAGTAAAGCTTTGTTTTTTGTAAAAGATTTTTCAAACACGCCATCAGTTCAAAATCATTTTCATATGTAATACTTGATGGGGAAAAGTCGTCAAGTATCAAGCTGATGAAACAATGTTAAGTTTTTCTTTGAGCTGTTGAAGATGATTTGGAGTCTACACAAACCGAAAGAGCGAGAGAGTGACAGTCGTGAAAGGGTTCAAACGGGCAAATTGAGTCACAGCAGTGGTCTATTTTACCCCCCTTCTGCTTGATCATCTGATGCTGCTCACCCCTGCATCCACCTGTAGTCTCTGATTCTTTCCAAAGGAGGAGGTTAGGGATTTGTTACAGTCACTCCCCCATCGCTCTCATTGCAAGCGTTGGGTATTGTTTGGGTTTTTTCTGATACCAGTGCCAAAACAAAACTTTTAAAACAGTGCTAGAGCCCAAACAGTGCAGGCAAACCATTACCTTAAAAATAAGAAGCAAAATGACAGTCAGAGACATTTAAGAACTGCCTTTTTTCATTGCTAATTAAAATTCAAACTTGAAATTGAACAATATGTTAACTGTTAACAGTTAAAAGTCTGCTTAAATAAATAAATACTAACACTTAAATTTACACAACATGGTAAATGAAACCTAACTGAACAGTTACAGTACTAATAACAGCAAAACAAATTGTGAGATGTGATCTTGGTATTCTGCAAACTCCAGCTTGTAATGTAATGTAATGTAGTAATTGATGTGTCTGTAACGTCAGCACCAGGGATCAACTATTTCAATCGACAGGTCGGGCATGTGGCACTAAGATGAAGCACTGTAATCTGCATTGTGATTCGGACCTGTAGGTACTGGTCATATAGGAACTGGTGGCATTTTGCCACAGCTTTTCAATACCCAACCCTACTTAGTCCAGGTTTGCTATGGGGCATGATAAGGTTAGAGCCTAGACCCCAAACAAGTACAGATAAGTACAGTATACATACGGTGTATTTGTGTATTAATACAGCCATTGTATGTGAGTTGGCCGACTGAATTGTTATCGTTCATAAACATGAGTCTGCATCCCTTCCCCTTTCATCTTTCAAATGCAGTCTGTTTTTCCTCTGAAAAGATTAAGCCTACGTCCCCAGTGGCTCTCTTTAAGTCCATAGGAGTGAAGTGTGTGAAGTATGTTTTTTGGTGTCGTTTGTGTATGTTCTCTAAGAGAGTGTATGCGTGCTTCCATGCATATGCTCATGTGTGCCATAGAAGCAGGCCGAGCAACAACAAACACTGTCTGCAGCGCAGCATATGAGTGTCCTCTCTGGATTCAGCCAGCACCTGAACCCCCTTCACACCTGATGCCTGTGGGCCTTGCATGTACACATGAAGAGAAGCGGCCACATTTGCAAGCAAACGCGCACAAAAATGTACACACACTGATGTGACCCAGCTGTCCTGTGGCAGGCATGGGAACTGGGATTAGACTGCGGGGTGCGCAGGCCTCAGAGAGGAGGTAAACCAGGCCCAACTGGGTCCTCACTGGTCCTTGACTGGATGCAATCTGTCGCCACAAAAGTAGAAACTTGATGATGAATGATTTGAAATTGGGAAGCTGTAGGGGCTGATTATTACAATTAGACGTGTTAGTAGGTATTTTCACTCTCCCTGATATCCCTCTCAGCAGCAGCAATGGAGCTGATCTACTCTCTTATTTGCCCTTTGTGCGGTAACGTTTGATTGGTGTATTATTAGACACAGACCACCCTGCTTCTGAGCCCTACTTGAGTTTCCATTCTTCTGCTTCTCAGCCTTAACGCGGGGCTCTCCTCCAGCAACCCAAACATACAGGGGAGCGCGCACACACACACAGAATTAATGTAAAGACTGAAAGAGACGCACAGTCGCAGCAAGTGTGTTCTGCTTCAGCGGAACGGTGATAGAGAAGGTAATCCAAGCCTTGGTGTTTATTTTAAGAGCTGATGATCTAGAGATGGCCATTAAAAGCAGAGGGCAAACAATTTAAAAGCTGTAAATCTGAATGGAGGAGAGGAGTGGGCGGACGGGGCGGGAAGGAGGGAGGATAGGGGTTCTCTCTGCCACGCTCTCCGTCCTGCTCTCTCCCTCCACGCAGGAAAAAAAAATACTTGAGATGACAGTGAATTAGAGCAATCTGGCCTTCATTCTGCGGTTAGATTTTTATCTGCGGTTTTGGCCCTGAGAGCATCTCTGATCCCTGCTTTCTTTTTTTCTGCCTGCTCTTTTATTGTTGTTTCTGTTCTTTTCATCTGAGTTTACTTTCCCCTCTGGCCTGGCTGTAAAATGGACCCTAACGAGATACTATTCACACTAAAAAGCATCAGGAATGGTCCCATTATCCCTACTACCTCCATCCAGGGTGGTTTTCCTCCACCAAGACCTAAATACACAGGCTAATGTGATTACTCCAAGGCCAAGTTTTTTGTTTTTGATACATGCTAAGATTTTTTTGCCCCCTCTGATCGACTGAAAGATTTTGTCTTTGGGCATGGATTCAAACTACACAATCCTGGCAGCTACATAGGGAAAATCCTTATGATAAGAGCCATGATTATCCCAGTAAACTAAAGATGGCTTACACAGAGAGCTGCTGTTTAACAGTCTTTCAGCAAACAAGCAAGGGCCAGTAGGCATAAAGTCTTCTCAGAATATACTATGAGTGTTTACTCTGCATGGCCGAAGTCATATTCAATACATCAGCATCACTTTTAGACCCAAAACAGCCCTCAGTTCAGTTATATGTACATGCAAGATCAGATACACATCAGTAAATCTGTGATTCCCAACCCAAGGGTGCTTGTACCCCAGGGGGTACTTAAATTTACCTGGGTACAGGGTACATGGATCACATGGAAAGACTGTGAAGTAGTAGGCTACAGTGTGTTGTATGGGAATTTTTGACTTTAGTTAAAAAAAAAAGGAAGGCTAAAAGGAAACGGATAAATGAATGAAGTAGTTAAAAGTAATGGGCAAACAGTTAAATTATAATTCACTTAAAGTCAGCAAATAAGTCTTGAAAAAGTTAGGTAAAAGTAACAGATATATGAAATAACTAAAATAGATTGAATAAAAGATTGAAATAGCTAAAAGTAATGATAAACAGCTCAAGTAGCTAGCTAAAGTAATGAATAAATGGTTGAAACAGCTAAAACCGTTGGATAAAAGCTAAAATATAGTTAGCTTAAAGTAGGCTAGTTGATAAATAGGGGAAAAAAATGGGAAAAACAGCCAAGCTCCCCAACTCTGTATCTCTGAACCATCTCTTAACTACTCCCTTCAACTTAAAGCAAATGCATTTTGACCATTCTATGTAATTTAATTTAGCTAATTAATGTAATGATGAATGTAACAGTTTGGACAGTTTGGTAAATAGCTAAAAGTCAAAATAATGGTTGGGAACCACTGCTATACATCTTTATCTCCTTGCCAAATAGTTTTCTGCACCCTTTGACTGAATTGATTGATGTTGATTGAGGCTGTCTTTTTGGCACTGTAGCATTTTATGGTGGGCTCAGATTTTTTTCACTGTGCTTTGCTGCTTTTTCTGCTGTCCCAGTGAGACACATTTGATATGTTACCCAAAGCCCGACTTACAAAAAATTGTGGTTCCCCCCTTCTAGACTCTCGCCCATCTCCTTTTCATTGGGCTTTAGATGTGTGATGAAGTAATCCCGACATATTTTATATCCTAATGCAAAACAAACAGAGCCAAATTACACACATTCTTCCCCCATACTGATTCGTGGAAGTTGTTAACCAAATAAAGCTCCCTTTTCTCTTTCTCTCTTTCCATCTCACTTGTGCTCTCTGTGGATCTGTCCTGGCTAGAACTCTTAACTGAAATAGCCCCAAGCACAGAGCCTCTTTTGTGGTCAGGCTTTTTTTTTTTTCCTACAAGGTGTTTGTGAAAAAGAACAGGATTTTCTCTCCTGGGCTCAGGTCCCTCCATCGCTCTGCTGCTGCCTGTCTGGCTTTTTAAAAAATTTTTTATCCAGGTCTGCTCTGGTAAACAGCCGTGTCCTACACACGCTGTTTATCACACTCGAGGGTGAAACTTTGCTGATTTTATTTTGGACCTGCCCAGGTTTTTCTTGGAATGTATTTCAACTATTCCTTGGCTTCTTGTATTGTGAGCTCCTGTTTCTGTTTTTTTTTTGTTTATGTAGCTGAACCGCTTGCCCTGAACATACATGCTAGCTGCACTGGACGTGTCTGTGACAAGTGATATGACATCTGCTCAAAGGCCAATCTCTTGTCTTTTTATGATGGTTGCTTCAATTTGCATGTTAACTTCATGATGTATCCACCTCAGTATGAAGACACTGTGGACAGCAAAATGAAGTTACCTCCATTAAACATAAAAGCCTGTCGGTCACTGCACACAAACGCAGTTGTTTTAAGACCCGGGGGTAGTATTTGAGAGCTCCAGCTAATGCAAAATGTATTTGCTTGAATGCTATACTATAAATGTTAAGCCCACACTACATAGCACAGAAAAAAAATAAAAAAATACTGCCATGTTGGCAGAAACTTTCACGCATGTTTAACTTCAAGCCACACCCCAATCAGTGATGTCACAGCTGATGTTTGCCTTTGAGAGATGATAGAAAACACCTGCCATGACTGCAGTTTTGTATTAAAGTGAGACTGTCTGAAACCTCTCCCTCATTCACTCATTCACTACAGCCTATATAATAGACACTTTATAGTATACTCTGTAGTGAGCAGGAAATTAAGCTTTTGGACACTTATTTTTACAGAACAATGCACATTAACTAACATGAGCGCTTCAGTCCATCATGTAAATGTGACATATTTAGTCATATCTGCAATTCCTAGCATATTGATTGCAGGATTGTTGGCTGAATGCTAAGGACCCCACTTTATTTGTTCCATTGTGGCATTTTTGAGGGCACTATGTCGCAAATAAATTTATACAATCGGAAATTGGACACTCCAGACAGTAAAAATAGTGCATTATATTGTAAATTGCAAGAGTGGGATGATTTTCTAAATCAACAATTTGATTTGACTTTCGATTTTAAAGTAACAATTCAGTTGTCAGATCAAAAAACATTTCTTTTTTGCATTTGAGTCCTGATTTGTAAAGATCAACAGATCATTGGCTTTATGCCCTGACAACTGTCATTTACATTTTCAAATTCTTCTTTAAAAAGCTCTGTAATGGTATTAATTGTGATACAACAGCCTGTAAGCTATGCTGTATCATCTTTGAAGTGTTGCTTTTTCCTATGTGTGCTGGTCGGTGTAGAGAGAAAAAAAAACTTGCTGATTCTGCCTTTGATTTTGATAACTGAAATTCTAAGCTCATTTCAACTGATTTTCGATTTCATATTGAAATTGTAACACCCCTTGTAAATAGAGTGGAATTTTGGACACAGTCCGCGTAGTTTATGAAATAATAAATAACACAGTTTCCATTCTAAAAAGCATTAAAAACACCCTCTCGCTTTGCTGCTATACCTGTACTTGTTCTGCTGACCAGTAGCTAATGGTGGCTAATGTTAGCAAACTTTAGACAGATATTGTCAAATAGATATTAGTCAGTTTGATGACACGAGGAGGGTTCACTGCCCCACACTCAGTACCAAACCAGGTTGTGCTGTTATGGGTCTGATGTTTAATGAAAGTGAATGAGAGAAGGAACAGATATGTAGAGACTGATTCATGTCTGGCCAAGCCTTCAGACAAGATGGATAAATGAGCAGCTGTCAACCTAGAGAGAGCATTGCACCAGCAGATTTTTATCCAGCGTGATTTATCTTGTAAAGTCTTGTTAAGAAGAAGTCATGTATTGACCTTTTCACCACGATTCCTTTTATGTGAGCAGCATTATGCACATGCCTACAGTTACCTGCGTACAATCTGTGCATCTTAGAGGATTACAAATGATATCCATATATGGTGCAGATCAGGCCTAAATGAAATGGCATAATATTCCTCATGAAGGTTACAGAACTCTTTATGATAAGATTTCTCTTCAAAACTCGCTATAATTCCACTCCACTCCACATGGACATCATGTGTTTAAATGCATTTTTGTGGAGGTGATACATTGATTTCACATAGTTAAAAGAAATTATAACTGGGCTATATCAGGTCTACCTGTGGAACATCTTTAAGTTTGTCTAACTGGTTCGACCCCAACCTGCGGATCAGGGCCCCCTAAGGAGTACCATGAAAAATCTGAGACATCTAGAGTTGCAATGATTAACTGAGTAATCGATTATGAATTGGTTATTAAATTAATTGCCAATTATTTTGATAATATATTTAAAACATTTTTTTAAAGAAAAAAAGTCATAATTATCATTTCAGCTTCCCAAATGTGAATATTTTATGGTTTCTTTGCTCCCCTCTGACAGTAAACTGCATATCTTTGGGTTGTGGGCAATACAAAAAATTGGCGACATCATCTTGGGAAACAGTGATCAACATTTTTCACCAGTTACTGAAATTGTATGGACCAAACATCTAATCATTTAATTGAGAAAATACTGTAAAGATTAATCGATGATGAAAATAGTCATTAGTTGCAGGCCAGGAGGCATCAGCATAGAGATTAAATGGATAAGAAAAAAAAAAAGAACATTTCAGCTTCACCAGTTTGTTATATTTTTCCCAAATTCTTTATAATTTTTTATATACTTGTTGAAATTCCAGAAACTTTTTACCCCATCAAGGAAAAATCTGTCTTTTATTGAACTGCTCACACTGAAGCCATAACTTGCCACGAGAGATCATAAACAGACATTGCTTCATTTTGAACATAAAACTGTGTTAAACATACAGTATAAGTAAGTATGTTTGTAGTTTGTGCTATAAACAGTAAAGTACATATGTACCTACATTGCCTGAGCAAGTAGAGAGCGTAGTATATAGTTTAAATTAAAGGCTGCATGTGCACACACTAGTGTTGCTTTGTGGCATGTATGATGTACTGTGCATGTGTCCCTGCTGAGAATAATATTACTTGGTTAACTAAGCCATTTTTTAGCACTGACAGAAGGGCGCACACGCGTCACGCACAAACACACACACACTCCCTCATTCAGGCGGACATGTGTTCTGCACAGCCTGTCATTACAGAAGCCTTGATGTGGTCACTGGGTGGCACTGAGGCCTCTTATTATTGTCGTTTTATGACAACTTTCACTCTCTTGCTCTGCACTACTCCCTCCCTCCCTCTTTCTCTCCCTCGTGTGCCCTGATCCTGCCTCTATCCCCCCTTCTTTCCATTCCATCCCTCCTCCCGCCGTCTCCCACCTCGTCCAAACCCACATCCATTTCTCTTGCTGTCGCAATGGGACGCCTGTTTGTTTTTAGTGTGTAAACCATCCTGACACACATCCCTAGGGCAAAGGGCGGATATAGGAGTGTTTTTTGGTAAGAGAGGGAGGTTGAGGGGGGGCAGCAGACAGTTTG
This sequence comes from Lutjanus campechanus, assembly GCA_027495735.1. Lineage (NCBI taxonomy): Eukaryota > Metazoa > Chordata > Actinopteri > Lutjaniformes > Lutjanidae > Lutjanus > Lutjanus campechanus. The sequence continues at coordinate 49,173 of JAJHUR010123461.1, read as the reverse complement.
GTCTCCATTTGCAGAGGTATGAACTGGGAGATGGAGCCAGTCCAGGCGTTGTTCCCAGCTTTGTCGATTGTGGCTGACAGTTATTGTTTTTGGTTTTTGGAATAATAGGCTTGCTAACTGCAGGGTGACATCCAGCATGACCCGCTGATGAGTGTTCTTTGCATATGTTTATATGTCGAGGCCTGTGTTGTAACATGTCAATTCAAAAGGACTAGTTTACCCAGCGGCGGGCGTGACAAATGCTAGAAATTCCCCTTTTTGTCTTCGTTCCTCCACCTGTCACCTGACTATTTTGCTTTTAAGATTTATGACATCATGATTTGTGTATTATAAGTCATAATTTATTATTCTACTGACTGACGCTGCATAAACTGGGCCGGGTGAATAGCAGGCTCTCCCCCTCAGGCAAGTGGATATGGGGTGATTGGGTTTATGTTGCTATGACAGAGAACACTCTGTTTGTGGAGCGTTCTAACATGTACATTTGAGAATGTTAAAAAATTAACTTTGTGTTTATGGGAGTTCATGAGAAACTCATTTAAGGTTACAGTGTCAGATAATTCAATAAAAGAGCCCAAATGGAGAGAGGAGAGTGAGGATGCTGGTGTGCGTGCACACACACACACACACACACAGAATGTTTTGCATGTCGGCACCTTAATTAACAAGGTCTTTGGGAGTTTGGGCCCCGCGGCAGCGTTGGGTAAATGAGTGAAGCGAGTCACCTCGGGACAGCAACAGGTAAATCCTGTTTAGATCAGCCCCAAGGCACTACTTGTTCTTTAATTTGGCTATGAACACCCTCCTCCCTCCCTCCTCTCACCCTAATCACCTCCGCACCTCCTCCTAATCTTGTGCATGCACCGTCTCTTAATATCTTAACTTGCCACATTCACTCTTTATCTTTGTCCTCTCACCTTAAACTCTGCTTATCGCGCACACAGTTCAATGCACCCTGCATGCTTTGCTATTCCCCGTCATGTTGCTAAACAGCCTGCCTGAGCAGTCAAGGTGACGGATGTGGAGCAGTAGGGCAAGGTGACACTGACACTGTTATGGCAACATACATAAAGTGACTCATTCTGCTTGTATAGTCAATGAACTGTGTTCAGGTATTGGACAGGGTGTCATATTTGGTTGAGGAAAGTTATGTTCCCCTGCCCCCTCCTCCCCAAACTCAAGAAGCTCAGGCAGGCTGCAGGACTGCTGCAGGAACTCAAGACAAGTGCAACATTATAATTTGACAAAAACAAGGGAGGATGAACCCTCCACTGTAAGTTGATGATGTTCATGACTGTCAGTTGACTGTCTCTGTAAAGCTGAGCCAGTTATCCTAAAAACAAAAGCCCACTGCTCTGAAAATATACACTCTGGAGTTTGAGCTCAGTGACTGCCTGCCAGGTGCCATTAACATATTCCTCAATTTAGCTGTTACAAACATCTACTCCTTTAAAAAAAGACAAAAGACATTAACTCATTCTTTGAACATTTGACATTAATTTGAACTCTAAATAAGTTGAAACAGGCAACAAAAACTTGAATATTTTAACTTAGCATGTTTGCTTAATCTCTGATGACATATCATGGTCATTTTGTGATTTATTACAGTAAATATATGACCGATATCTCTTTTAAATCAACAGATATATAAATAAGCTATGGATATGGGTGTGGTTGGAGTGAGATGAAATCAGGGTCTTCTCCTGACCGGCCACTTAGCATGAGTCTGCAATTAGCACCTCTAACTTTGTTAGCTTGTAATTTCATTTTCTTTGGAAGCCCCATGACTAACCCTGCTAACAATGTGTTAGAGCAGAAGACACAGCCCACATGGGTCAGTGCCGGCTCACACACTGTGACACACACACAGTAGCCTTCTGCCCCTGACTTACTGTTTCACTTGGAGCACCAGTGGGGAATTTCAACACACTGCATCGATAACTGTAGATTATTTTGAGCTGTACTCATTCTAATTTCTTAGATAGCTGAGCATAGTTGTAGAATCGAATGATGGATTTTATTTATTAATATTATGAAGCAGTTGATCCTTAGTTGCTGTACGTAAAGCAGAAATCTGTATATATTTACTGTAATAAATCATAAAATAACCTTAAAATGTCAAATACTACCTTCTCTGACAACAGTGCAACGGCCACAATGGCCTTTAAAGTTTGTATTCTGGTCTACAACTTGAGTTATTGTTTGCCAGCTTCCTGTTAATTAGAGTTCAAATTAATGGAGTCCGGCAGTCAGAAGACATGCACTCATACTCCAGAGCAGTGCTCAGAATTAAGGATGTCCTGTTGCTCCCTGGGGACAATAAAAAATAACACCTGGGAGGCAAAGAGACAGTATCAAGGCCAATTCTTGGACAGCAGAGAAACTTATCATTACAAATATTATTACATTTATGCATCATAGAATTTGTTATTTAAATTGTTAGGTGTTTAAATTCGATTTATGTGTGAGGTGGCACTGAACTCTGCGCTACATCATGTTTGTGCTTACGATCATGCTTATGATGCAAGTTACTGAAACAAAGTAATTAAACTATATTTTTTATGTAGAATGAAAAAAACCTTAGATTTGGGAGAGTGGTTGTTAAGTGTGGGAGAGTACAAAGTAAAATTTGGTAAATTTGAACTCTAAGAAAAAAGATTAATTTGAGCCCTGCTCCAGAGTGTCTGAGTTTCCTTGAGTCTGGGGAGGAGGAGGTGAAAAGGAGCAACTCGATTCAACAGTAGATTGTATATTAAATAGAATTTTATCCTATTTAACTTTTTGAACTGCTGTACTCATTTACAGCTCAGAAAAATGCCTGTGATCATCATTTTAGAAAATTTACAGGAATCATCAACTCATATATCACAGTTAAAGTTGATTTGCTGTGGCAGCTGCAGTGTGCCTGTATTTTTCATTACATGTGCCTTTAGAAACCAGCCAAGCATCAATAGGATTTCATCGTTCCTTCCTGATCCATCTGTGCTCCTGGTGTGAGTATAACTTACAGTAGCTTGGAGGGTCTCCTGAGGTCAGGGAGCTGAAAATCACAAAGACATGTGGAATGCTGAAAGTTAGCCAATACAAACAGGCAGGCCTGGCTCTCCATCCGTGCAGAGCTCAACAACCACCAGCTAGCCTACCCACCGTCCTCTTGCTAGGCCCAGAAGCAACGAAAAGGTGCATTTAGTAAAAAAAAAAAAAAAAAAAATTGAAATGGCCAACTGTCAGCTAACCTTTGAAGCAATATTTTTACATCAACAATGGATCACGTGACTTCTTGCTCATATTGATCAAACCGCAGAGAATTATTACCTGACTCTGCAGTTTATCAAAAGACTCAGAGATTTTTAGTGTCTTTCAGCTCATTGCTTTGTTTTTACAGGCCACAACTACTGTTTTGGTTGTCACTGCTCTTGAGTGTCATTTTTTAGTCACAGTGCCAACCACAGAAACCCTTTGCACACTACCTGTTTAGCTCTAAACAGCAGAACAACACAATTAAAGACTAGCTGGTGAACATATTGGAGCATTTAGCAGCTAAGGAGCCAGATTCTTCCCTCAGGAGCTGGTAGGAGCTACAACAGAGTGAACATTGGGCTTGCGCTGACTAGGTGATGAGACACACAACCCCAACTGAGTGATGATGTTTCTCCATAACTGTGAGATGTGTAAATTGCTCACAAGTTCGTCATATCAGCTAAGAGGATGATGATATGTCATGTCATATGTTCCGGTGCCCATACTGCCATGCTGTATAGTATGGCAGAAGAAGATTTAGCATGACCCCTACACACAGTATGTCAAATGCAGTATGCCAAAAAAAAAGTGTTGGATTTTGCAGTATGCAAGCCAGCATGCTTTCTATTCTGACCTACAATCTTCTGCGCAGCGGAAAAGGCATCATATCGACAGAGCTGCAGAGAGAGAGCGCCGACAGATGACGGCTCACAGAGTTCCTAACTGCATACCTTTTCCTTTTACTATGTAGTGCCAAAGATGTATGAGCAAGAGTGATGGTACACTGTTATGACAACGTAGTATGTCCCAATTGTATGCATGTTGCATGAAATAGTTTGTACTTTGTAAAGGCAGCTGCAAAACAAACTAAAAGAAAAAAGAAAAGGTATGTGATTTGGAACATAGTTTTAGTTTTCTTTTGACTTGTTTCTGCCACTCCCAAGTGGCCAAAAAAATTTATTACAGTTATTACAGGTTTAAATATGTGATTTAACTCTAACTTAACCTCACAAACTCACTTGATTTTCATTTTAATCAGAAGCTGAGACAACAGTTGATACCTCGCTAGGCTACATACCTTGTAGAAGACCTAGTTTAGCAGTTTTTTCCTCCATATTTAGCTACCGCAGTTATTTAATTTATGGAGAGTAACACACTGTGTCACCAGCATTTCAATTTATCAAAAGAGATATTTTGCTATTAATGAGAGCTAGCGGGGGCTATCTCAGTCCCATCCTCACTGTGTTGCGCTGGCTGATATTTGTAAACTGATCACAATAAGCAACCATTAGTAGTTTTGCAGCAAGTGGGGCCTGAGTTAGTGCAGCCACATTACCGGCTCATGAATGGATGACTTATTGTGACTGCTAGCACTGTGACGATAAACGTATTGCTGCACTGCTGTGGTCATGTCATGCTTACCGCAGGGTGAGCTCATTTTTTTCATCGCCACAAATTTGGTCTTCTCATGTCGACATTAGTGCATTGATCTTTTAATACATCTATAGATCAGCATTGTGCCACGGGACAGGAACACAGGAACACAGCCTCTGATTGGTCGACATACTCAACCCAAGGCATCTTGGGATTGCTTGTGGATGGTTAACAACAAGCTAATGACAACTGTTTTCAACACCGAAAAATTAATAAATAACTACAGAAGACATTCAGTGTTGGATTTATAAATATGGATTTATTTTACCACATTTCCAAAAAAAGAAACTGCACTTCAGCTTTAGACTATTTTGACCCTTTCAGAAGCTTTGAACCGATATTGTAAACTTTACAACGTTACACGCCTGTCCTACTCAGCTTACTTTGGGACTAACCCTCTTCACTTTCCCAGCAGTTGAGAAACAACAGATGAGACTTTTCTTGGTCTTAAGAAGCTGCCGTGTTTATTAACTGACACACTGTAACCTGTACTGTACATTTACTGCCAGACTGACAACTTACTGATAGGTTTAAGTTTCTGCTTCACTAAGAGCAGCACCAGCAGTATGTCGCTCACTCTCCTTCACTTGCATGCTGTACATACTTACGCACTGCCCTGTTCCTTAAAGGAGCTGCACAATGCTTATGACGGTACGCTTCAATAAAGTCCAATAAAACATTATTATTTGGGCAGTCGCGGTAAACCGGCATCCTGAGGGAATGTGTTGCTCTGTCAGTGTGGTTAGAAAAAATCCATACCGTCACAGCCCGAGTGACTGGTAACTATTTGAATCAGCTGAATTGGGTGTTATACTGCCTTCCATGTGGCTAGTTGCTTAATTTGTCCATTTTATAAATGTAACATTTTCAAAGTTTAGTTTACAAGATGGTTTCATGAAAGTTACAGGCTACACCTTCACCCACAAAGACCAAAGGTTTGCATTTTGAAACAAAAACAGACTTCACAAGGAGCTGACTGGGTTTTCTTCCCCCATTTTCTAATCAAAACCATTATAAGCTTCACCCACAGAGGGACGATCCACAAGGCTCAGTTTCTCTCCCCGGCACACATCCATAACAATAGAGGGCATTTTGGTCCAGCAGAACTCAGTTGGCTGCATCAAAATGAAGGGAGCAGTTAGGGTTTCACTTACAGAGTCAGAAAAAGAGAGCGAAAGGGGGAGAGAAAGGCAAAAAGAGAAAACAAACACACAGGGATTGTTGAATTATGGGTAAAGACAGCTGAGGCTAACCAGGTTTGGTTTCCACGGTGCAGTGGGGGGCTTATTGAAAAACAAAAAGTCTATGACTCAGTGCTGCTCTCAAGGAGACTCTCAGGCTGTAGACTTTCTCTCCCTAGAAATTCAACAAAAACACATGCAGTTGAATATAAAGGGGAACACCTTCAAAAACATAAAACCCCAGGGTTCAATATGGTCACGAAAATGTTCCACGTATCCTCACTCTTAATGCCAAAAAGGGAGGGGGTGGGGGGTTGGGGGTGGAGGAATGGAGGGAGGGAAGAGTGAACGAGAGGAGGGATCTGTCCTCACATTTGCTATCAATTTAGGGCACTGAAAATAAGCACCAGGTTTCACTGGAGCCGAGTAGAACACCAGGAATGTTTTTCCATATAAAACCGAGGGAGGGAGGGAGAAATCGAGAGAAATGGGGCTGGAAGGAGAGTGAGAAAAAGAGAGATATAAGGTTAAGAAAAAGGATTAAAAAAAAGTGAGAGACAAGTAAAAAAGGTAGAAGAAGAAGATTGCTCTCAGTAGCACCTTGGGTCCAGATGTGAAGCTGCCCGTTGTAGTTTGACAGCTCATGGGGCAAAAGTGAGGCAGTTTGTGAGTCATGGTGACCTGTTTGACCCTGTTTGAAGGACAGATAGACAGTCTTATAATTCATCCCTGAAGTGAGTCTGATATTCAGCCTGTGTGATCGCAGGGATGAAGGATTGAGGGTGGCGCGCGCACACACACACACAGATGGAGAATTCTAATAATGTGAAAAATGTACATGTTTATGCACATCTGTGAACAAACAACAAGCAGCCACATACAGATGTAAAAGACTTTTTTTTAAACTTGCTCTGCACACTTGCAGTTCCATTTGTGTGTATGTGACGGTGTCAGTGGGCTTGGTGGAGACGGGAGACTCCCATAGGGCTCTGACTAGGCACAGCGGATGAGAGAGATTATCTTTTGAGAAGATAATCAATAATTCTAAATTTGAGCAGCAACATGTTCCCTGCTCTGCTTCTGACACAGTTTAAACAGATGTAGCCAGAGTTGAAGTTCCACTTTTCACATGCCTGCTGCACTGTTTAGAGAATCCTGTAGTTTAGTGATTCCCCAGGGGATACTTCTGCAGATGTCAGGAGGTATGAGGAAACAATATAGAGAATTCAGTTAATTTGAAAAAAAAAAGAAGATATATCCATATATTCAGCATCTGTTGAATACTATCTGTTGCAGTTGAAAGTGCATGAAAACTAGTTAGCAGCAAACAAAGTTTAAATAATGATCTAAAAGTTTGGGATAAACAGTTGGAATTGTCAACCAAAGAAGTAATGAGTGAATAGGTTAAATAATTAAGTAACTGTAATGGATGAATGATTGAAATGGTTAGCTAAAAGTTTAACTAAAAGTAATGGATAAATAGTGAAAAAGCTAAGTGGTAATGGATGAACAGTTGACATACTGTAGTTAGATAAAAGTAATGGATAACTGTTGAAATATTTGGCCAAAAGTAGTAAAACCTCTTAAAATAGTTAGCTAAAGTCAAAACAGTTTGCTAAAAGTAGTGGATACGGTTGAAACAATCAAAGAAGTACTACAAGCACAAACTTGACTAAACCTACCTAAAGATCCACTTTGTATGAAATATTCTTACAATATCCACTTTTAAAATAACATCCAGTTTAAATTTCATTCAAACAAACAATACAGGTGGTATTTCACCTGACAGACTGTGCGGGTACATCAGAGAAAAAGGTTTGGGAACCACTGTTGTAGTTTACTGATGATGGATACATAAACGGCTTTGAGAACTCTACAAAGGCAGATTAATACACAGTCGGTTAGGAGTTTGTATACATGAGGTTGTGGGATACAGTGGTCGTCTTTCACAGCGAGTTGGACTCCAGCGACAGTCTTAAGTCGAGTGGTTGACCCTCTAACAAAGCTCCTTCACCCGGCTCTTCCCACCAACAAAGTGCTGCTCTTATGCTGATAGAAACAGTTGAAAAAGACTCCGAGTAGAAACAAGGAGGGAGTTAAAGAGAAAGAAAGCGAGAGGGGAGAAAAGGGGGGTAAGAGACAGACCAGATGTGTCTTTTGTTTAGATTTGAACGGAGCGGAAAGGAAGGGTGTAGGAGTTAGGAGGCGAGCTCACGAGGAAGAGAAAGAGAGAGGGAAAGCAAGTGGGAGTGAGTGGATTTTTTTGGAGGGGAGGACTGTAATGAAACCAAAGCATTCATAGCCGAGCGCCTGTATGTGGGGAGAGGGGGCTGCGCCATACAGTATGTGATTACCTACCAGCAAAACCACATTCATTATACTAATTGCTACAATGGTCCCGGCGGTTGGGGGCTGAAAAGGGGGCGACGGCGAGAGGGGCTTCATTGTTAACATTTGTTAGGCTCATTGACTCCAGAATTCATGGTGTCTGTCATTATAGGTCGCTGGGATATTCTCCAGGGCCTGTATTCATAGAGAAACTGATAATCTGGAGGTCGTAGCTGAAGACCTGCTTCCTCTAAACCTCACAGAGCCTACATCAGCAGATCCCAGGCCCTACGAGCTTAATGCATGCATAACAACATGCCTCCATCCAGATTGCCTTGCATTATCATGAGTGCACACGTTTAGCATGTGTTATGCATTCAGGCCCCGAGAAAGCAGCAAGACATTAACCAAAACAGAACCGGAGAGGCCAAGATTTGAATGATTGAAAGACGAGGCCTTTCCTGCATTTTGCTGCACAAAATAGCCAGGCTTCCAGCAGCTTGTGTCAATATTTCACTCTGTGTGTGTATGTGTGTGCCCAGTGTATGCAGAGCGCTCTGAGCAGATGACTGGTATGACAGTTAGAACATGTGCGATGGTGAGCACACAGAGACTCACACAGCTCAATCTGTTGAGTGTCGAGCCCAAATCAACCCAGTTGGGGAATGTTGCCAGTTGTGATCACCAATATGGCCAGCAGTTGTTTGTGCGACATTTGCACCACATAGCTGATTTCTTTAGCATGCCTTCACAGGAAATGAAGGACTAAGTAACTAATAACTCCCCTCCACCACCACCCCAAACTCTCAGCTTATTTTCTGTGTCCCCCTTAGCTTGACCTGCCACAGACCCTCAGTGAGACAACACCATTACAGTGATATATTCAATCATATATTGTCAAGAACAACCTTCCTTCTTTTCCCTTTCTAGCTCAGCTCTCATATCAGTCAGCCCAAAGCAATGATCTGCATCATGTGTTTTTACTCTTTGGCTGGAGAACTGGTGCTTTTCAAATTGTGCAGAGAAACTATGAGCAGGGACACAGCTCAGTAGGTGGTTGGCAGCAAGGCCTCTCTTTCTATTATTCAGTCTCTGCTTCTCTTTATCTGTTTTCTTCAGTGGTGCAATAAATACTCCATTACTTATGTAAAAGAAAAGATGTCAAAAAGTCACAGTACTGCATTCAAAATCTTGTAAAAGTACAGAAGTATTATCAGCTAAACATGCTTAAAGTGTTAAAAGTACAAGTACTAATTCTGCAGTAAAATGTCCCCTGTAATTTATATATGGCAAAACAGATCATGAGGTCTGATTCATGTAAAATTTACTTGAAATACTAACCGTTAACCACTAACATAAAATGGGTCGTAACAACTAGAACATTTACCAAAAGTATAAAACTGGGCTCAGTGATAAATGTCAAGGTTTGTAGACATGGACGAGCCATGGGAATTTCAAAATGAAGGTGTATCTCAAAGATGATATGATATGGATTGATGTTTTCACTTTGCATCAATGATAATGGATAGTTGATTATTGACTTCATACATCGATCCAGATCAATGGATAGTTACACTCCTAATTATTGACGTGATGCATTAACTTGTACACAGCGTTTTAACGTTGCAACTGCTGGAGGTGGAGCTAATTTTGGCTATTTTATATATATCATTGGGTAGTTTAATCTAACAATGTATCAGATGTTATTGTTGATGTTGTTGTATATACAGTAGGTAGGTAAGCATCTTAATCTGCAATGTAGTTGAAGTCTGAAATACTCATCCTAAGAACAAGTATCTCAAAATTTCACTTAAGCACAGTACCTGAGTAAATGTACTTGGTTACTTTCCACCGCTGGTTTCCCTTTTCTCCGTCTCCTCTGAGTGTCTCTCTCTGTAGCTGCTGCTGCTTTGTTACTGCTCTCTGGGCCAGAGGAGACCCAGGAAGAGTCAGTCTGGCCAAGGTGGCTGCTGCCTGCTGACACAGCCAAAGTAAATGAGCAATCCGCCCTCAGTCTCTTGGAAGTGTGTGCTACTGTTGTAGGAGGCTATAGTTGGAAAGGAATTCCCTTATGTGCAGTGGATCAATATCATGCACACTGACTGTACCTTATTGTATATGTTTGTACAAGCTGTGTGTCTGTGTCTGTGTGTTCATGCACACTCTTGCAATCAGTCAAGAAGATTGATGATAGATTCCCATCAACTGTCAGGTGGTTTTTACATAGGTCAGAAATAGCCGTGTGGCTATGAGAAGAATTGGGGGATCAACTGGGGTTGGCATGACAACGGCGCTCTGGGTCTTCTTTCTCACTGGAGGTTGACAGCTCATGGATGATATCGTGTTTCCTCATGCTGGCACGTCACCCGAATCGAACTGCCTCCCCACCCATTCGCCCACCACACCGCATACTCCCTGGGTCAGAGCTAAACCGCAGGGGCCTGACTAATCAGACCACACACACTAAAGCAAACGGAGAGGAGAAAGACGGTGAGACGGGAGTGTGTTGCTTGACGTCTAATGCTCTGCAGGGCAGCGAGGAGGAGAGGGGAGCTGGGCTGAGGTTTTGAGTGAGTGGGATTGTTGTACAAGAGCAAGAGCAGAGGGTAAAAAGAAGTTCAGACGGAGAGGAAGAAAGAGAAAGATGGTAAAACAAAGAAAACACTGATTAGGCCTATGATCTTAGAAGTGCAACGCAAGAGTGTTTCAGGTGGAATTAACCTCTTATACCCCTCAAACTTATGTCATGCCGCCAAACTACAACTCCAAAGTCACAGAACTTATTTTAAATCTCTTGTTGAGGTCACAAATTTTCCAAAGATACCTAATGTGTCACGCTCAACTGTGGAGCGGAAAAAAACAAAACTCCTCAACAGATGCTGGACCAAATACGAGATACCATGACAAGAAGTAGAGTCCACACACTCCTCTCTACTCCACAATGCTGTTTTTTATATTCACTGAATTTCTGGATCAATCAGATCATCATCAGGCACTAAACAACACTAATAAAATCCTGTATGTATACATACATATACAGTATATCAAAAATCAAAATACAGCGATCTGCAACAGGTGACTGAAGTGAGAAGCAATTGGCAAGAAGCCCTGGGCAGCCAAACAGTATATATATCAGAAAACGAACATCAGTGATCACAGATGTCCAAAACAATATGTCAAGCAGTTAGACAGAACCCTGAAGGGAAAATGAAAAATATTATGAATAATTTGTATTTTTTTTTACTACAGTGTCTTGGGTTTATTTCACTCAGACTTGGAACAAACTGATACGGTGTGGAATAAGATGATTTTTCCAAAGCTCAGACTGTTTGATAAAGCTACTAAAGGAGTAAAAAGTTGAAATGATGAAAGCACTGACAAATATCAGTGTGTGGCGTCTATGGCAGCCATTCCCAACCAGTGAGCCGCAGCAAATTGCAGTGCAGGAAGCATCTCAACCAAGGAAACCAAAAAACATTTTCAGTTTCCTTGATCCCAACCAGGCAGATATTTATTTACACCTGTCAACTATAAAACCTGTAACATTTTGTCTTTTGTTTTTAACTCAAATCTTGTCTCCTCTGAGGCAGATGTTTTGTGTGTATTTAAGTTCCAAATAAAAGAAGAAAATAATCAAATATGTAGAAGTACAGTATGGTTATTTAAAAATGTCTTTATTGAATTTATTTCTGTCAATTACAGTATCATGATGTTTTCTGTTACTCTGATATGAAATTACATATAACATAGGGGTGTAACGATACATCAGTCTGGATCGATATATCAGTTCAGTGATCCAATATGATCAATGCAAAGTGATAATATCGATCTACATAATCATCTTTAAGATTCAATTTTATTTTGAAATTCTCCATGTCACAAATATCTGGAAGAGTTAAGCCGTTAAATTTTTGAATCATAATTTAGTTGCTTTTTGTGAGTTGACATAAATGTAACTGATAGTGTTGAATGGACATGATGTCATCTGATATTGATCACAGACCCATGAACTGAATTGAATGGAATCAAGGTAGACTTTTCATGCATCTGTCAAACCAGCGTGATTATGTACTGTATGTATGTATGGAGCAGCAACTTTGTCCACAGGGACTCTGGGCCCGCAGTTAACAGACTCACAGAAACAGGAGCACAAACAAATAGGGTGCTTGTTTATTGAGTAGGTTTTAGTGGACATGCGTCTCTCGCTGTGACAGCGATGACAGCTGAGACTCGCCCTCCCCTCTCGTTCCCTCTTTTTCTCTGTGGCACGGGGGGCTCCCATGCAGGGTGCATTTGAAGTGGCTTCTGGGAGGCCCTGGAGCGTGCCGAAAGGTCAGAGGTTACAACAACTGGGCCTCCCTGGACCTCCCCACCCCTTCTTACCCCTTAAACACCCACACACACATACACACATACACACACACCCCCCTCTCCTGTTTTCATGTCAGGGCCACAGATCACTTCCAGATCCCCCTGACACATTAGGCTAAACTCTTGCTCCTGTTATCCTGCGCTCACTGCTGACAACCTACCATTTGAATGTTGTATGTCGGCTATCCCGGAACACACACACACACACACACACACCCATACACACACAATCCTCGTTGTATCTTTATTAAGTTACAAATGCCTCTTGAAAACACCCCTCCTCCTCTTCTGTTTCAAAGCAACACGTGTCATTGTATACACACACATATCTCATGAATAGGCCATTGTGTTTTTCTCAGGGTGTAACCCACAAGTGTTAACAGAATACATTCTATTACATTCTGTTTCCGTGTGTGTGTGCGTTGTGTATGTGGGCACGTGCGCGGCTTCTCAGGAGGATGTTTTGTTCTCCTCCTCGCTAACACAGAAGAATCTGTCGTTCGCTCAGTGAGGTGTGAAATTGCACTGTCATCCGCTTCACCTGTCAGAGAGGGGGGCGGCAAAGTGACTCAGATCCTTTGGAACATTCTTTCTCTGTTGTTCCGACACCCTCCGCTCTCTTTTCCTCTCGTCTTCTAGAGATCTGTATCTGGGTTTCAGTCAGCAGCGTTTGCCGTATCACCCACCACCACCACCACCACCACCCCTTTCCCCTCCCTCTCAGCTTAACATCTGTTTCTAGTAAGGGCCAGAGAGGGGGATGTCGAACTCTTAAAATTAATTAGCGCATTACCAAATGCTTGAGTTAGAAGAGGCCTCGCTAGACCCCCGTTACTCACCCCACTCCACTACTCCTAGCTCCTCCCTGCTCCACCAAGCCCACATCTCCCAGAGTCCCAGGGGGCCGGTTTATCACCCAGGACCAATTAGAGTAGGAAGTGGGGTCACTGACCCTCTGTCAGGCCTCATCAGCTCCTGTGTCACCTGATGGGGGCCATGCCACCACAAGGAGAGAGGAGGGGAGGGGAGGAGTCACTGGCATCATGAGGGAGTGTGCTACTGGGCTGTGACTGCCTTAAGGAATTCTTTGTACCTGTGGAAAACTGGGAGCCTTCATTTATTAATTTCCCCCTACTTATTTAATCCCTTACCTTTTTGTGGCTGCTGGAGTCTGTCCTTGCTAACAGCAGGTGGATATCAAGTAGACATCTTGTTTCTAGTCCATTAAAAGCACAAACAGATAATGTTGACATACTAAGCGTCAGTCAATTTACCTGCCAGCATTTTTCCTCTAGAAAAAAGCTAAACAAAACAGCCATGCCAGCGTGTCTGTGAGGCTGTTCTTAGTCACAGCCATTGGTGTAGTGCACACCTATGACTCTACTCAAGTAGAAGTACACATGCTTGTGTAAAAACAGACTGTGGTTAAAGTAGAAGTACTGATTGAACTTCTTTACTCTAGTAAAAGTCAAAAAGTAGAGGTTCTGAAATGTACTCCAAGTATAAAACTAAAAAATGACTGCCAGAAGGGAATTTCTGCCAGCTGTTTCTGTGCAAAGTGAACTGAACCAAGTTTCCCTCTTTTGTCTGTTTTGCCTTGTTACGTCTTTCCTAGTTCTTTGTGTTATATCATATTTTATGTCGTTTTTTGCCGTTTTCATAGCCTGTTTCTTCTTGTTAAGTCTTTTATTATGTTTTTTTGTTGTTTCTGTCATGTTATGTCTATGTAGTCCTGCTAATTATTTTTCATCTCGTTATATCTGTCGTGTGTGATATGCACAAATGGATGCATAAGGGAATCGTCTTTTGTATGTTTTATTGTCCCATCCATTTGGGTTGAAATCAGTCTTGATGTTGGGAAGCTGGTGTGCAATGATGTAAATAAAAATCATCAACAATTCCAATTAAAGTCTGTTTTGAAAATGCAAGGAGGTAAAAGTGTGCAATTTATCTAGTAGCCTAAGCGTTGAGATACTTATTTCACTTAAAACCACAAACGTCAACCTTATGATGGCACTGAAGGATAAGTCAGGGGATCTCCATAGTGGGATTCATCCCCTGGGGACCACAAACTGACTAGTGTACTGAAGTGTTTACTGAAACCATGATGCTAATTAAAATCTTTTTCTTTCTTCCTCCATGTTTCTGCTGCTGCCCTGCTGTTATCTCAATAAAAGGTAAGATATCATGGTACTGATAAGAATCAGTGTTTCCAAACTCATTTCACACCCTTGTGTCCCTCCTGAACCATATGTCCTTTCTCATATATTCTTCCTCTCTACTTAATCTAAAACCTTCAATCTTTCCTTTTAGCACTTCCCTCTACAGTTTTCCTGCCACTTTTCAACATCACTGTACTGAGACAGACACATGGGTCTGGGCACCCCTTAAAATTCAGCACAGCATCCCTAGGAATTAAGTTTATATTTGGCGATTTTGCAGCACACAACCTACAATGCTTGTTGCGTGTGCTGCTTTGCATTAAACAAGGCTCAGTGAGTGTAAGGGGTGGGGCTGGGGTGGTGGATGGATGCATAGCACATGTGACCCTAAAGTGTAGCCTCAAGTATTTTAGTTACCTAAACCCATACTTTAAAGGTGTCCTTAAGAGCTTTCTTGTAAACAAAGTTATGCTTACGTTTTGCAAAGCAGTTTATATACCATTAAAGGTCCAGTATATAGGATTTAGTGGCATCTAGCAGTGAGGTTGTAGATTACAATCAACTGAACACTGCTCATCCCACTCTTCTCTTTCAAGTGTAGAAGAAACTCTAGTGGCTGCAAAACTTGGGAAAAACAATTACTGGTTTGCCCATTCTGGGTAAACATGGTGGTGCAACATGGCAGCCTCTGTAGGGGAGGACCAGCGCCCTCTGTAGATAGATAGAGAAGGGCTCATTCAAAGGTAATGAAAACACAACAATTCTTATTTTTAGGTGATTATACAGTCTCCTGACATATTCCAAAAGATTCTCCTAAATCTGACACACTGGACCTTTAAAATGTTTGCTAAACTGATTTTTAAATTATTGTAAATCCTACATTGTTTGTTGGCATCCATGCTTGTCTTCTTTTTCACTACCTTTGTTGGCACAATGCTACCTTTCTTTGTGTGTTACTGCTACCAACAATGAGTGGAATGGTGTGAAACTGCTGGCAGGACAGTAGATTGCAATGCCTGTATGATACAAACAAAACGGTGGCCCACAAGTAAAAACATTGCTCTGTAGCGCTACCTGTTGCCAAAATCTCCACATGGTACCTTTAATCATAGCTCATTTGCAATAACGACGTTTACCTTCCCTAACCTTAACCATCTTCTGCCATATGCAGATATTGTAGTAATGACTAATTCTTAAAACACTGACACTGATTGATGAAAAACTCGAACATAAGCTGAAGTTTTGCTGATTAGTCAGTGAAATTAAGGCACATGCTTGAAATGTAAATGATGTGAAAATCAATAAATAAGCTCCACATGTCCTGATGTTTAATTGAAGTCGTTATAAATTAGCTTAAATCAGTAAGAAATTACAGTTAGACATAAGGAAAAGTTACCATACATCAATGTTTTACACTTCTCTTAAAACAGTTTGAAGTTTGCAGGTTTTAATTAGATGTATTTAGTAATTAGAACCATGTTCTAATTACTGCGAGCTAACTTTTTAAATTCAGAAAGGTTTTATAGCATTTTGGAAGGAAGCCCTCCTATTGTCCCATATTCTGTTATAATGGATACAACACAGAAGAGTGTTTGAGGATCCCACTCCTCCTCTCCTTCTGTCAAGTCTCGACTACAACACCTTAATTTGTTCCCAGACTACATTTTTGTCACCCTCTCCACCCCCCTCCCCTCCCAATCATCCGTCTCTCCGCCTCCTCCTCTTCATCCTCCACCTTTCCCCTCTCATGCGTCCAAATTCTCCATTTCTTTTTTTCCTACCAGCTCTATCTCCCATTACTCCAACTCCTCCTCCGTAACATTCGGCTTATCTCACCCCATCTCCCCTCTCAAGAGCTCTGCTTCTTTTCTCCTCCCTCGGCTGCCTCCCTTTCTACCCCTCCTCTTCCTCCCGGCCCAGTTCTGTTTGCGCCTGTTTACCTCCATCGTTCCACCAGATGGTTTGTGTTAAAACTCTACGTTTGACAGCTCGGCTGATTTTTTTTTTCTTCCCTGATATTATTTTAACATCGGGGGGATTGCTCAGACCTGGAGGAACACAGAAGAAGGACAAGCAGGGGGTAAAAGGAAATTAAAATATGAAAAACCCTGATGTATTAAAAGCAATTATTCCGTCAAGTGAAGGGCAGCAGTCATCACTGAGCCCTTTTTGGTTTGGTTCCCTGTGTTACTTTTTTTAAATAAATAAAGGCACATATAATGTAATATTGATTTAAATCACATCTGTTAGGGTGATTTCATCCACCCCCTCTCCCTCTGCTCCATGTCTTTTGGAAGAGAGAAGGGGCCCGGGCTGCCAGAAATAATTGCTTGTTTGCTGGTATTTACTTAAAATCTGTCAAAGACAGAGAGAGAAAAGGAGTAAGTGCAAGAGTTAGAAGGAGAGACAGAGAGAAAGACAGACCACTTGGCCCCTACACAGATCATTATCTGCTGGTTGTCTTCCTGCTGCTGACGAGGAAGTGTGCACATATGTGTGTGTTGTGGCTCTCCATGTATACTGTACTGGTATACTGGTCCTTGAGTCGCAGCAGAGTAAGATGCTTGACAGAGAGCATAAACCTAATTAGCTGTTGGCAGAAGGGTCTAAGCCCCGATCCAGGACCATCATACCGAACGAGGACATTTCAGCCGCAAAGATGTTCATACATTTTTTTTTATGGGAAGAGTGCCTGAAATATAAACTCCCTGGGTGCAGTCTTCTTGGTGGAAAAAAAAATTAGATGGATGTAAAGCCAGAGCTGTTGTGAATAACTTTCACATCTATAATAGTGCAGGAAGAGGAAATGTATGCCTAAAAGTATGAACACACATAACGTTTTATGTTAAATTTGAAGTAAAATGGATCAGTTTTTCAGGTAATACTACCATCTCCGTTAGCGAACGAATGGTAATTCCCATTATATTTTAGCTAATGGAATTGTAGAATCCTGAAGAGAATTTTTTTTCCACCCCTCGTGATTTGTATTAACTTTAAAAGAAGAGGAAGATACCCTTCTCTCTGCCATAATAAATCATGAATCATGTCCATTTTGTTACACTTGAAAGGAATAGTGTGACATTTTGGAAAATTTGCTTAGTTGCTTTCTTGCCGTGAGTTAGATGAGAAGATCTATACCACTTAAATATATAGCCAGAGCAAGGAGTTGATTAGCCTGCATGTAGCTTAGCATAAAATCTGGAAAAAAGGGAGAAACTAAAAAATATGCCTATTAGAACCTCTAAAACTGAAGAAGTAACTCATTTGTTTAATCTGTAAACAAACAGAAATGTTAAAATGAAAAGTTGTGGGTGGCTTTACAGGGAGTTATGCACTGTAACTATTTCTTAGCATAACTTTTCATTTTTACATTTCTATGTGTCTCTGACTCAAATGAAATGCAGTATGTTAATTTATGAGCTTTAAGTTAAATTTGTGTAAGCTGGTTGACAGGCTAGCTGTTCCCCGTTGCCGTTGGCCGTTGCCCCATACACACAGACATGAGAGTGATGATGTTGAAAAGAAAACCAAATTTTGAAGATGGTTAAAATATGTTGCTGGGGGAACTGAAAAAACTACATATATTCACATGTTAAGTTAGCTAATAATAGCACAATGCTTGCTAACTAGTCAGCTAATCTACATCAATCATTAGCTAGCCAGTTAGCTAGCATTTTTGCTAACATTAGCTAGCTAGTTAGCTAGCATTTTGCTAATATGAGCTAACATAAGATGTGACCCTGTATGTTGCTTCCATGGGAAGAGTAAAAAGCTGATCGAGGTACCAGGATTGCTCAGGAGTTCTTGAAGCAGAGTGCAAAAAGGGACGGGACTAAACTGTCAAATGTGCAAGTGCGGAAAGTTTGACCTCCTTATTGCAGAATGCTTAATCTGGCTGTTTGATTTCCAGTGTGCAGGCCGTCTCCTGAGCAGCATTAGTCTGATTATAGTGCTGCTTATTTGGAAGCAGGGAGGCTCCGGTCTGCAGGCTGACTGAACAGGGCTGCCTGACGTTCTGGCCTCTGCCAACGGACTGTTCCCACTGTCTCCCTCCTCTTCGTCTCCTCCCCTCGTTCTGCTGCCTTTCCCTCCTTCGCTCGCTTCGCTCCCTCCCCAAAGAACCACAAACAATAAACCCTCTGTTACATTTAACCTCCTCACGTGTTTCCTTTTCTCCCTCCATCCTTCCCTCATTCTGTCTCTTACTCACTTGTTGCTTTTTCTCTCTCCCTCTCATAACATTATAGCTGTTTGGGTTCTGTCTTCGGGCCTGTTTCTCATCTCTCTTGGGTGTTTTGGGACTTGTTTGTGGGCTTGGACCATAGAGTAGAACAAAGACAACACACACACACACACACACTTGGTCAGGCCACCGCTAACTCTCCCACTCCAAGCCAATGACAGCGGTGATTAGCATCTCATAACAGCTTAGACTGTGTGGAAAGTGGGTGTGTTTGTGTTCATGTTAGTTGGTACAATACCCTGGCAGTGGCATTACCACTCATCATAGCTCCACAGCTGCAGCAGCAGCAGCAGCAGTGGCACCAGGACAGCAAACAGATTTGGCCTAATCTTCCCCTAATGAGATTGGTCCCTCATTCCTACGTCTTTATGGGAGCAGCAAGCTGGCAGGCAAGCAAGCTGACACTCTGTAGCTCTTTATGGGAGAACCGCCGCTAAGACAGAGTGGAGCTGATGTCTGGTAGTCAGTAAGTGAGACAAGTGGAGAGTTAGGCAGGCTGTAATGTAGGGAAGGAAACTGGAGGCTTGTTAGACAAACAGTCTGTTAAGTGGGCAGGTACACTCTTAGAAGTTAAGGCGTTAACTAGACCCATGTGCAGTTCTTCTGCTTGTCCTCATAGAAACATTCTGGTTTCTGGTAGAACCTTTTATAAATGTTCCACCTTAGAACCTTTCAGAGGATTCTACCTAAAACCCAACATAAAGGGTGAGATCTAGAACCATGTGTGACGGTTCCATCCAGAACATCCCATGGACAGTTTTACACCAAATAAGCCTTTGGTTCTTGAAGCGGTTCTGTTCAAGATCCTTGTAACCTTGGTTCTATCTAATGAACCACACCGCATTTCCACCAGTTTTGAGTGGAACCAATTTGTTTTTGATGGAAGTGCTTAGAACGATTCAAAATGAGGTGCCTGAACTGCAACAAGGTTGGTGGAAAAGGCCCATGTGAGAAGTTCTACAAAGACTCCTTCTGGGAGAATGGTTCCACTCAAAATCCACCTTGGGGGCTTATTCAGAACCTTTTCACCTTTTAAGGGTACTAAGAACATAGTTCTACCCAGAACCCTTTTATATTCCAAGGGTTTCATCTTGAACCCAGCTGGGGGGTTCCGCTGAGAACCCTTTTGTAATTCAAGGGTTTAATGTAGAACCCACCCAGGATATATGTTAATATTTTGGCCATCCATCATTTTAACAATGTGTTATAATTACCAGCGATTAAATTGAGGAAACATTCAAACATTTTTTTATGAGTAAAAACTTTATTTAAAATCTTGGAACAATGACGGTTTGATGCTTTCATCAGTCCTTGAAGAACTTGAACTTGAAGAAGGGTTCTTTCAGAAGAAAATAGTTCTGAGTAGAACTTATGCTCTTTGGGAAGAACCCTTATTTCTAAGAGTGTAGGGTGGCAGTAAGTTAGTCCCGTGGGTGGATAGAGAGGCAGGCAGTCAGGATATTAGTTAGGCGTGCAGGTAGGATGTTAGGCAGACAAGTCACTAACTGACAGGATGTGGAAGGCACACAGGACTGGCTCTTTATCTGATGGCCTTCACTGGTCAATTAGATTAGAGCACAGTTCAGCAAAGTACAGGTAATTCTCTGGATTAACAACATTGCTGGTTTCTCAGACCACTAAATCAAATCACATTTTCCATTTGGTGAATTTCATTACACAGCATATCAAGATCCAAGGTTTAACATCACAGGCTGTTTTCCATAACAACAAATAAGGTTGTGATCTCAGGGCATGTTCGTATGAGAATAGGTCAAGTGCGGTTTGAAAAGAATCCACAAAGGTCACGTTACTGACTAATCTTGCCCGGATTGATCTGTCTTGTCTGGTGCAGGCTTCACCCACGATGCACTCTGAGCAAACAAAACAAAGCAGGGGTATTGTGAGGACACAACCTCGAGTTAGTCCTGTATAGCCCTCCTCAGGTGCGGCTGTCTTTGCCTCTCTACCTGTGATAACACTGTTGATGTTTGGGGCCACCTACTGGTTTGGGGCTGGGCCATCTTTTTAATTTACTTTGCTTTACCCTGACATGTATTTATATTTACTTTGTCTTGCCCTTCCCCTATCCTAGCCCCAGAAACTCATTTAGTTGTTGTGGAAGAACATTTATACATTTTTAGGTCTGGGCTGCACACCCAATCATGCTATCCTCACTGGACTCTGGTTTTACTGAATTTTTCTTAGTTGCCATCTCTCGTTCTGTTGTTCTTGCTTTTGCTCTTTCTGTAACAGGAACACACACACACACAGCAGTCATAATAGCAGGGTTAGAGTGCAGGGCCGACCACTGGACAGTGTTTGTACAGAATGCTAGCATATGTCAAACCTGGCTTATTGAACTTAGACCGCAGCCTGAAACAGCCCACTGCTCAGCTCAGAGCAGCACAGAATCGCTCTGCAGGGCCCTCAGGAGAAATACGCACACACATATTCACACACTTTTATGCATGCACAGACATATACAGTATGCATACATACATATGCAAAGACACACACACACACACACACACACACACACACACACACACACTGAGAGGGGTTATTGGGTACGTTCTCAAAAAAAGAATTACCTCACTTGAGCCATGAGAAGGCTGGAGGCAGAATGAAAAGCAGACAGAGAGTGTGGGGGGGGGTCGGAGGTAGAGAAAGACAAAATGTCACATGAGAGAGTTTGTGTGACGCATATTAATTTTCATGTAAGCTGATAGGCCCGCTGATGATCAGCTTTCATCTTGTGTACACTAATGACCTTAGCAAACGTACTTAACACATGTTGTTACACATGATTACACAGGCTGGGAGACGGGGCCGTTTTGTGCTTGTGTGTTTGACACAGACAGAGAGTGAGTGTACGGCTCCATTTTATTCCTTTTATTCAAGACCTGCTGGTTGAGATGTGTGTGCTATAAGCAGTGCTGGGTGGTAACACATTAATCAGTAACATGGTACAATAACGTGACTACTTTTTTAGTAAAGTGTAATGTAAGCATTTATAATTTGAAGCTCATTAAGTTAGTAATCTCACTAATGTTCCATCACTCCAACATTTTGGGGGCCACCTTTTTCGCTCTCATCGCTCTCTTTGGTCTGGTAGGTACCAGTCATAAAGGAACCGGTGCCATACAGTATAGGAATCATGTTTCGGTACTCAACCCTAGTATTAAGCTAGGGAGGTTTGATACCAGTTTTGTTGAGGTGTGTTCAGTGGACATGGCTGTTTGGTACTTGTTAGCTTGGTGCAGGGGCTGGAGATGTTATTCCAAAGTTGGCTTATTTACTTGCTGTCCTCTTAGATGGTTTGCTAATGTTAACCACTGGTTAAACCTACATGTAGTAATAATTATTCATTGAGGCATCACATGGTTTTGTCTAGTTTCTAAAACCTCTTGGCTTCAGCTATGACGACGGGTGTTGCATGGAGTCACCGTGGCTAAGATAGCTTGTGCTGCTAGCCCTAAGCTAAGACGAGGAGTGGGCTGCAAAGGTCTGCTAAGCTCACTTTTTCTCTTCAGTGAATGTAATTACTTTTTAAATGAGTAATTTGTAGAGAGTATTGGTTAAATTTGGGCAGCTATCTTTGTGATGTAATGTACTCTCAAGTCCAGGCTCTGTTAGAGATACTGTTGAGGCTCCTTACAGCACATGAACCACTTTTCTGAATACATCATAAATATATTTTTTGTCTTTTCAATGTTTGTGGCACTTGAATAGGATCCAGTGCTGTTTTTATCGCATGTGTATGTCTTGTTCCTCCTCAGCCAAATTTATGAATGGACAACATCATGTTGCCCGTTGAGGGAGGCTGATGTCCAAATGATTGTCTTGTTAGAGCGCATAAGGGACACCTCATCCAGTGCTATATAGTGTCTGTAAGACCCGTATATGATCCTTAAGGGATGCTTACAGCCCCACTGTGGGTGAAATTAGCCCCAGATAATCATCTCCTTCTGGGTTACAGACACTCTCAGCACCAGGCCTGTTTTACACCCCATTTACCAAGAAGAGAGGGGACGACTTGCCTCAGTGACCCCTTTGCTCAGAATCTATATAGCCTTTGCTGGTGGGATGGATGGTGAGAGGAGCTTCTCCTCCACCATTTCTCAAATTAACACTTAAAATTAAGCGTATGTAAGTAAGCTTGTGAATGTCAGAATGGTGTGTAGTTTGGAGAGGACGCAGCAGTAACGTCTTTTCCAAATAACAGCAGGTATGGTGTAACCGTAAGACAAACCAGAGAGACTTCTTGGGAAGTGTCTTTCGTAGGATGATGGATCGGACCTTTCTGGTCTGCTTTCTCTACTCTGTCTGGTTCCCTTTCTCCTCTACTCTATCTCTCTCCCCCGTCTCAATCTCCCACACTCCCCTGCTCTTCTCTGCCCATTGTCATTGTGTCTTAAATCTCTCTTTTCCGCCTGATTTTGTCTGAAAGGTGATAGAGGAGGTTCTCGCTATAGATGAAAAGAGGCTCTCTATAGATGAAAGGAGCTGTGTAGAATCAACACATTAGACAACCTTGCCGCTACACTCCCCCTTAAAGTAACAGAATGATGCAACACACCGTCTCACACACATATGTACCATGAAGAGAGAGATGAAGCACTACGCGTTAAGATATCTCGCCTGTGGGAGGAGAGGTACGCCAACAAGTGAGGAGATGAATAGTGTTAATGCCTGTTAAACCACATATGTTAGAATCTGATGGGAATAAGCCTCGTTCTTTCCTCCCTCAAAGCCTAATATGAAATATACCTTCCTCTGCATTCAGCCGGGATGTGTGATTTTAAGTGTGATTTGTGTGTGTGTTCCTGCAACCATGCAGACACAGAGTTGTGATGATAACAGAAAGATCTGCACAAACACTGTGATTCCATGTTAACCACAAGAGCAATGAGCATGCATACCATACATGCATACATGCAAATACACACACACACACACACACACACAACTCGCTGTGGTGTCCTGAGCCTGTGTGGCCCAGCGCTGGGATGTGGAGTGAAGCAGGAAATGTGTGAGCCATGAAGGCATGTGTTTATGCTGGCTGCAGTCGCCCACCACCAGCCAGAGGGAAAACAGACACCAGCACCGCTTCGTTTGCGCTCCATCTCTCTCCTTCTCCTCCAAACCTCCAACGTGATCTTTTCTCACCTCTGCTTCTCCAAGATCTCATCTCTCACACTGGTTTCCCCTTTATTTCAGTCCTTTTTTTCCCCCTCTCAACATTGTTTGTCTTGACTTTCCACTGCTCAAAAGTGAGTAGCAACTCAGAACATAACAAGCTTATAACTCTTTGTATAATAGAAATTGTAATTCCCTCAGTCACACAAAGCCAGCCTTTAATTTACAGTTTAAAGACGGACATTAGCCACAAGAAAAATCAGGTCCAGAAACAAATATTTCATAAAACACTCCACAGCAGCAGAAGTAAGCCCAGTGGGAATTCTCTATTGGCTAATAAAGATAAGATGTTTAGATAATGACACTTATAAATAAAAGAATGAATACACATTTAAAGACAAAGAGTGCAGCGCTGAGGCAGTGTTAATAAAATGAAAATTTAATAACCCCAAATAAATAAAGGCAGACTTGTAGAGCTTGGCTATATTACTCCCTGTGGTTGGCCTGAGCCCTGAATCAACAGTTCGCTCTCATCAAGGCAATTTTTCCTCAGCGTTTGGACAATACAGCTTTTGGACAATAAAAAGGCCCGTCACACAGTTGAATGGATTTCAGTATTTCTCTGTTTGTTAGACAGCTACATTAACTTAATCATTGCCTGATGTTTCCCATACTCTCTCTCTCTGTGTGTATGTGTGTGTGTGCGTGTGTCTGTGTGTTGGTATGTGTATGTGCAGTGACCCGGCAGCAATGTTAGATTGGGATCTGCTCCCTGGTAAAGGATAGGTGTTAGAGCATGGTGGAACAGGCTAGTTAATGGAAACAATGCGAGAGCCACATGTATTAACAGATTTGTACTTCAGTGACACATACTGGCTACAAAAGAGAGTTTGACACATTCACTGTCTCAACAAGGGAAAAAAAAACATTTTAGAGTTTGAATATGATACCACTTTAAGAACATACAAAAAGAAAATTTAATAGACATATTTGAAAATATAATAATAAGTGCATAAATGAAAATTAATATTCTGTTGATTTTCCAATATACAGGGAGGTTTGAGAGGTTTTTTTTTTTTATGATTTTGTTGGCATGTTTTGGCACGGCAACTTAAAGGGACAGTTCACCCTAAAGTCAAAATACGTATTTTTCCTCTTACCTGTAGTATTATTTATCCATCTTGATTGTTTTGGTGTGAGTTGCTCAGTTTTTGAGACGTGGGGTGTAGAGATGTCTGCCTTCTCTTGAATATAATGGAACAAGATGGCACTCAGCTTGTGGTGCTCAAAGCACCAAAAAAGTTTCATGTAGGAACTACTTTCTTTCTAGTAGAAAAAAAGTAGTTCCAGTAGATTCTACTGCAGGAAAAAAGCAGTTCTAGTGTTTTTATCATCGTAGTCTCTACATGAAGCTGCTCACAACAAGGACTGTGAATTATCTCGAGTGACTGGGTCATGATTTCTGGAAAGAGAAATTGTTATTGAGTTTCAAATGTATTTTTTGGCGCTTTTAGCCCCACAAGCTGAGTGCCATCTAGTCCCATTATATTTGAGAGAAGGCAGACATCTCTATGGCCAGTATCTTTAAAACTTTGCAACTCAGGCCAAGACAATCAAGACGGATAAACAGCGCTACAGGTAGGAGATAAATATGCATTTTCAACAGCCGCTGATTGTTGTTCATCTTTGTGAATGTCACATCCACTTTCATTGCTTTCCTATTTAAAGATGTTTTTTAGCATCTAGCTTCATGTCAAACCATTCACTCTTTATTTCAGTCACAGTGGATTCTGATGACACTATGTTGGCAGCTGTATTTTTAGAATTATTTTGGGTTCCAATATGACTACTGGTATTGCAAATTTTGTTCTTGGCATTTTCAGGCCTTTATTATAGACAGAGATGACAGGAAATGAGTGAGCCAGGGATGTTGTGGTTCGTGGTCGGAGCCTTAACCTCTGGGTCACAGGGCCACATCATTGCAACATAGTTTTGTCCATAAACATAATATCCATGAACAAACTCAAGTTATTTTTCCAACTTTGTAGCTGCAGTCTCGGCTGTCTCAAAACACACTGTTCTCTCAACTCTAAAAAAAAAATTGATTGCGTTGCTCGAGTAACATTTGAGTGGAAATGGCCTTCGGTAGAATCACCGTTTGTCATTTTGGAAGCAATTGTAGAATAATAAATGGGCATCATGCAGGGCAAGTCTATAATATATTGTAAATTAACGTTTGAATTATAAATATAACCATAGATTAACAATTTGCCCTGATAAATATGAAATAAAGATTTCATTGTGAATGTAGTTTGTGCCCTCCCTGGGTCACGTGGTTTTGCAATAGCATACTGTGGTTAGCCCTTGTGGACATTAAATTTCTGATCTATTAGATATTGAATATTGAACCAGTATCGTTTCAGCCTCAAGTATCGTTTAGGTTCTGTATCGTACTGAACTTGGTATTGGTATCAAAGTCGAAAAAGTTTTGGTATCGTGAGAATGCTCTGCCGTTGGAAAGCTCTGTGTCTCTGGATTTGTAAGTTATTTACTTACAAATGTCAGTGGGATTTTGAATGAGGTTTCTTTCTTCTGGAATAGAACCTAGAAGGTCCAGTTTCACCAGTGGTCTCATTTCACAAACACTTCTCATGAACAGGTAGCATTCATCAGGCTAAAATGACAATTTACGACATGCATTTAAGAGAGTTTTGTGAATTCGTCTTGGAACGCTCACATGAGCAAGCCTTGCAGAGGCAAAGTTACGTTAGATAAGTTTCATTTTTAGAGATTTTAGGGTAAGAATATAAATATTTTCTTCCATGAGGCCCTGTGAGGCCACAGAGTGCAGTAAGAAATGGTATATGAGGTGTGTGAGAGGAGGAGTGATGTTATGGGTGATGATAGTGATATTAATGGAGGGACAGGAAGTTAACACAGAGTTGAACTTCAAGACTTTCTGCTATTCTGTCTCTGTCTCTTATATCCCTCCCTCTCACGCACACACCAATCTTCATTAAAAAGCACTTTTTGCCCTATCCATTTAGTTGGGTGCCTGCGAGAGAACGTAAGAATAACATAGAAAGTAAAAAAAGGAAAGTATAAAAAAGAGTTAGAGGCGAGGGAATTAGGCAGCAATGAGGTTATTATATTTTTATTCCCTCTTTTTAATGAAACGAGTGTGTAAGCTCCTGGCAGTACAGCGAACTCTGAATATGCTGGGGGGACAGGAAAGGGGGTATAAAAGTCTTGTTAGAAGTGCAGGACGCTAACTGAGAAGTTTGATGGTCTCCTTAGTAGAAAGGAGGACTGCTGACATGCTGCACAATTACTCCTCAGTGAATCCCAAAAGTCTCTTTCAGTCCGAACAGTCTGCCAGTTTGGATCAAACATCCCCTCTGTTCTTTTTTTTTTCTCTTTCGAGTGCTAGAAAAATGTGCTTTTAAAGATGTGCAGGGCAGAAAAACAAAGCCAGCCTCTAATCCTGTACCTACCTGCTCTACCTCTCTGCACCCTCCCTCTCTGTTTGATATCATCATTCATGGCAAGCTGCTGATAGTGATGGAAAACTGGTCAATACAGCAATACAGATAGAGATACGGGATCATCGGCGGCTGTGCGGGTCAGCTTGGGAGTCCAACCACGGTCAATGTCAGTGAGATCTGTGAGGCTAAGTCCCAGTGAGCGTGTGGATCCCGGTGATTGAGTGATTGAGCGCTTAGTGTTTGAGCCTGCGGACAGCCCAAACAAGTTAATCCCCACCCCCTCCATCACTAACACCCCCCCCTTTCACCCCATCCCTTCGCTAACTCCAGATCTACAGCAGAGGGAGAGGAACGGAGGCAAATTTAGAGGACAGGGTTTTAGCGGGACTAGTCAAAAAAAGCTCCTTAATGATTTAATCAGCGGAGATATTCATTTGCTGTAATACGCGGGTGCCCGCTCAGCTCTGTACACTCTGTACAGAGCTCCCAACGGCCAGCAAGGCCAGGCTGATGTGAACGGGAGAATTTGTGATTATGGAGCTGGATTAAAAGACGAGGTTGTGCTTTTTTGATTGGGGACAGAATCTGAGCCGGAGGTCAGGCTAGCTTGTCGGGAATTGGATGATCCTTTATGGAAAGAGGAGATCCACTTAGAGTTGCAGGCATGCAACCTAAAATATTACCATTGCCATTTCACACAATCCAGACTGTGCCCTCAGTAAGGCTGCATATCAAATTTAAGTGCTTTTTGTTGGGGATGTGTTGCCTTAATTTGAATGCAGACGGTAGAGAGGTGACAGAAAATAAGGGCAGTGAAAGGGGGGCGTCCTAACACAGCTGGGCTTAAACCTGCATCGACAGGCTGCAAAGTCTGCATCTTAGGGCCCTTTTGAACCACAATTACTCTTCAAGGAATCCCAAAGTCTCTTTCAGTCCATACAATCTGCCAATTTGAATCAAACACACTCCCTGTTTTTTTTGTTTGTTTTTTGTTTTGACTCTTGAGTTGAAATATTCCATGTAAAGTACAAAACCTACTTTGTTTGGTCCAGACTTTCAGACTTTTTAGTTTGATCTGAACCAAAATTACAGGTGTGAAATCTCTAATCTCCACAGCCGGACCTTAGTCCAACAAAAAGAGATCTCAGCCCGTATCAAATTTGACCATGGTTTTCTTCATATCCAGTGTGGTTTTTTTTAATGCTTTGGGCTTTGGGACCAATTACTGGACGTTCTGGCAGAACTGGAGAAAGGAAAAACCTCACGATAAAACAAAATTAGCTGCATTAGCACATGGGAAGGGGAGGAGACTAGACATTTAAATTAAACTTTGATTTATTTTGTAGAGAGTTGGAAAAAAACTCACAGATATCAGTCTAATTTTAATTATTTTCCAAGAGGATGAAAGAGAGTGCAAAAGTGATTTTATTGTCATTGCTGTGTCAGATACTGGCATAAAGGTGATGTATAGCTCAATATACAGTATATCTGATAAAAACTTTAATACAGATTTTCAGGTGTGAAAAGGTCCCAACCAGAATGCACTGTCTCGATATTTTAACTGAAATATGTCCATAACCCTTTTAATCAAAACTGTCCTGAATCAAAAGCTATCAAATTCTTTTTTCTTTTTGCTCATTTTAGACTGTATGTCAACAACTGATTTTTAACGCAGTAAAAAAAAAAAAGGCATTGGTACCCAAACTCAGTATTCGAAAAACTCCAACAATTCTGTCCTCTTGCCCACAGTGCAGCTCTGCCAATGCAGGAAGGCAAGCGTGGCTTATTGTTGCTTGGCTTATCACACATGCACGGTCATGAATGGATCATATAGCTGGTGAATAATCCATCTAAGTCTGTGTGTCCTCTCCTCAGAGTGGTGTGTAGGTAGTCTTTACGCTCGGCTAAGCAAGCTTATCTCCTCTGTTTCAGCTGCAAATCCATAGGTCTTAAAGGTGCTCATGCCTGGGAGGCCCTCCCAGTCTGACCCCGGAGAAAGAATGGAGGTTGTTGCTTTAACACAAACTGTATACAGTAAACTAAACTCGGATTTATGTAATGGGAAAATGATCTGAAATGCATTTTTTAAAAGTCTAAAATGGACAGAGTTTCTCAGGATCAACACCGGGCTGCAAAGGCAGACTGCTCAGATAACTATATAGAGAGGCACATGTACTACACACAGATTATGGCAGCTCAGCACAGGGCTGTAGTCCACTAAGTCCACTTAACTTAGTCCAAGACAAGAGCAGCAGCACTAAAGGCCATGTCCTTGGGTTCACATTTTACATTTAATTATAAATAAAATTAAATAAAGGGGAGTTGGTATTTCTCCACCAGTGTGTCACTTCATGGCTGTGGCTAGTAGTTAGTAGTCAGTCTTTTGTTGAAAGACAAAGAACATAGAACATATACTCGATCAGGTTTGTGCTTGGTGGATTTAGACTTCAGTGTTTCTCCAATGTGTGAATATCAAATCTCACATGCTTTGATATATATCTAAATACATGATTCATAATTTGATAGAAAAATACAAATAAGTCTGTGCAATTCAAAGCTCAATTCGATTCTGCAGTGATTTGATATTTGGATGCACAGGGAGAGAGACAGAGGAAAACCAATTGGACTTGGCCAAGACCAGAGACTTAACAAAACTGGGGTCAGAGACCTAGACAAGAGATAACAAAAAATGTCTCAAGACTTAGAAAGACAGACTGGCCTTGAGTACTACAGTCCTGGCTCAAGGCCTGTGAGGACGTCTACTGCAGCTGGGTCACCAGTACAGGCTATTGGCTATGTAAGCAGCACATTAAGGAAGTTTCAAAGTAGAGCCCATGTGGAAAACCTCATAGGCGGTGATCATGAAATTGCCACCTGTGTTTCTTCACTCACGTTGATCTTGGCTTTTCTGCCCTCATTTAGAAGAGTGCTGACTTGACATTTTGATTGGAATAATCAGGACCTTCCTTCGAGGGCAAAGTTGTTTTGTACTCTCGTTCACTGTTACTATTCCCATTCTGTGGTTCCTCTTTGACTTGGCTTTGCTAAATGAAGGAGACAGAATTTGAAAAGTACCTTGCCAACATGCTTCCTGCAGGTTAAAGGATGAGGAAGAGGTGAAAGAGGAGAAGGAAAGAAGAAGAGAAAAAGAGGATGAGAAGAAAGACTTGAAATGGAAAGATCCAACTTCTCAGATCACACCAATTACAGGAACATTCAGGAGCCAGTTTCTGCAGAAAGCATTAACAGCCCCAATCTCTTCCTCTCTTTCCCTCGCTGGCTGTGTCCTTCGCTCTTCATCTCTCCTCCCACTTTTTTTTCCATTTTATCTTACGATCCCAGTGGGTTTACTATTGGTGAGGTACTTCCTGCACTAAGTTTTCCTTCAGCATGCGAGTATTCTCTCTTCAAATGCTCTGGAGCATTCAAGGACTCTTTGCAGGCGACTTGAGGAACAAACCAAACCAACAATTGACCATTCACAAAGCCACGCCCCCCTTAATCACTGTTGTACTCACTCAGTACGTATGCAGTTTATGATAAAGGTTGCAGATTACAGCTTGAAATTCTGAGCAATTTTGAAACAGTGGGCCCTTGATTTCAGAAAAAGATGGACAAAAGAAGCCTTCTAATTTTTACTCAGTGATTGTCTATTTGCCGACTTTAAAGGAATTAAATAAAAGCTATTACATTTTTTGGCATAATAGAAGTTATCACTATATTGACGTGTGATTCCAGTGAATGATTTCCAGTGAGAAACATGCTCACTTAGAAACTATTTTTACAAAGTGAGTACAGAGGACTGACAGAACTTAACATTATGATGTCAGAGTGAGGTTGATCTTTGACCTACCGTTGTATCTTAATTAATGCATGAATTCCTGAGATATGCCCAAAAACATGTTTTGTCAGCTAACAGTGACCTTGACCTTTGACCTCCACATTTCAGTCAGTTCATCCTTGAGTCCAAGTGTATGTTTGTACCAAATGTGAAGAAATTCCACTCAGGTGTTCTTGAGATATCGCATTCTCGAGAATGGGACCGGAGGTGAGATCACAGTGACCTTGACCATTGAACTTTGAGCCCCAAAAAAAGATCGGTTTCTTGAGACCAAGTGGACATTTGTGCCAAATGTGAGGAAATTCGGTCAAAGCCATGGCCATGGCTGTTGCCAGCACAGAGGCATAAAAATGTAAGACTAGGCTATTTTTTCATTCTGACATTATACTTTCAGCTGCTTACATAATTACTCATCTTTTCAACAGTATGTTTTCACCTTTTGCTGTACAAAAGAAGAGGCTTTTCAGATGAGGGTTTACTTATGTGGTTGGCAAACTAAACGCTATCTCATGTAGCGTTGGCTTGGGTTGCTGGGGTGGAAACTTCCCCAAATCCAAAAAAGTAGAGCAGGACTGCTAACACGACTTTAAACTGCGATAGTGTCCAGGACTGACTTCCACACTGTTGGAAAATACTACACAGTAGATATGCTAGTCGTGAATGTTTTTTATTTATTTATTTATTTTGTTTATTAAGCCCACAAAATAATGTAGTTCGTTATTGATAGGTTTCTTGGATGGAATACTTGTTTATTACTGGAGGTATTATACTAGTTAGCCAGAAATGCCAATGTTGGTTGTATGTATTTGTTGTATTTCTTATTTAGGAAAGCCTCCAAATTATATATATGATTTATCGCTCTTACTAGAGCCCCGTGCACACTACTTCAGGGGAGTCCAGATGGCCCAAATATTCTTCTTTTTTTTGTAACATATTTTTTAGTCCTGTACCTGTTTATTTCTATAACAGTGATTTATAGTCAGGAAAACATTCGGAAAATACAATTCAGCAGTCTATTTGCTTTGTTATACACTTGTGTGTATAAATTCTTTACATTTTGAGACTAGGAAATTCTCCTGGCTCCAATGAATGGATCTTTGGCGCTGTCTTGTTTGGCTGTCTGTCTGCTCTCTCATGAGATGAATTGTTTCAGCCAAAATCATCTTCCCCGCTGATATTTCGCTCGACTTTAATGCATTTGGAAAAAACACATTTTGCCCAAACACCAGTGATCGCTTGTTACGTGAAATTCCATCTTGAGAATAGATTGTATTACATTCAATTTCTAAATCCCACATCACAGCCGGTCCTTTCGCAGATCGTTCCAAAAGTTCTTGAGATCATTTGACCTCTGACTCGAGAGATGATGGCTGTCGCAGATGCAGGACCGTGTCTCCATGGCTCATAAACACCCCAAAGGGATGAGAGGAAGGGGAGTAGAGATGACAGAGAGAGCCCAGAACACAGTGGGATTCTCTGATCACCATTACTGTGCCTTAAAGACAGCAACAGACCCTCAGTGGGACCAATAGAAAAAAGAGGAGGGAGGACAGAGATGACTGACATGTTAGTGTTATCTCTCAACTGGTGACCTGAGTGTGCTGGCTCAGCATGTTTGCACATCTGGGAATACCATATCTGTGCGGGCCACAGAGGTGGTGATTACCTCTAATGACTTCAGTTTTCACTTGGGCGGTGTGTTAACACTAGACAGGAGGAATTAGTGGAAGTATTTGAGCTCAAAAAGGCTCACAGGAGCAAACCTTTGAGTGAATGGGGATGACGAAAACTTGCTCGTGACGCCTGTTGCGTTCAATACCCAGCCAGCGCTCAATTCCAGCAGACAGTCTTTCCTGCAAAATAGACCAAAGAAAATCATGCAACAGACAAGAGCTCATCTTGTGTTTACAGGAAGAGCGAGGGAGTTACGAATCTTTGTGCTCTTCTCTTTGTCTGCACTGCCTAGTTTTTATTTTTTCAGTCCAGCATTTTTGTGTAGGTGTGGCGAGCAGCCCACATCTGCAGTTTTTTCGGGCAGCGGAATTTGAAACTAAAGCAAAATATACAGGTCCTTTCATCAAGCCCTGCCACGGTGAGGAAAGAGAGGAGGGAAAGAGGTAGAGACAGCGAGATGACCATTAGTCTGTTCTTCTCCACTCTAATTTCACTGGAAGATAAGTGAAATCACATGTTGGCAGCAGTTTTGGGGGAAAAGACAGAGCAGAAGAAGAAGAAAAAAGAGGCGAGTTTGATGCATGGATGATGCACAAGATGAGGAAAAACAAAGCAGGGCAGATAGGGCTGCTAAAAATTAATTTGGTAATGGTAATAATCTCACAGAAAAACACCATGCAAGAGTATTAGCATTTGTTCACATTTCAGTCAAATATTGAACATAGGCAGCTGTACGCATCCACTGTGATTTAAAGGGCAGTGTTGCTTTGCACCGCTTTATTTCACATTTCTTAATGTGGACAATTGAACAAAACATAACAATCAGTGTGTAACCAGGTGAGTGCCTATAAATCTAGGGCTTCCATTTTTGTTAGCAAACAGCTTATTTACATCAGATATAGAGCAACATTAGCATTCATTTAGAGTCGTAGTTGAGGCCACCTAATGAATGGAAGTCCAGTACTTTTGATCTCTATAAACAGAGATGAATGCAGAATCTACAGGCAGGGATTAAGATTGTGGTATCGGATGTGGTCTGGTTTATTATCTTATCTTCTCGCATCTCAAGTTTTTAATGGGACCATAAACATATAGAGAACCTGGTTAGTTTTCAAAATAAAAGCCCCCTTGCAGACTTGCGATCGTAAAAACAGACAGAAAATAACTACTTGGTCTTCTTACTGACCAAATCAACAAAATCTGAGCAAGTCAGCATTATCACTGCATTTGAAATGCAGCTGGTGGGGGCATGAAGCTGTTTGGAGGAAGGATCAAAACAATGTTTTAAGTGATGAACCTGGTCGAATCACGGAGCTCAGATATCCGTTATCCACATATCCACTGGCTGCACTGGAAGCCCTGAAACATTGACTGTTTGCCCCCAGAGGCTGAATCCTCATCAGATGATAGCTGACAGGTTCCAAGATTGCTGCCCTTTTAGCTCTGTTTTTGTCTTCCGCTAGCTACTGACAGAAATATCCACGGGGCGACTTCTTCCGACAAATAATGCAGCTTTTCGGAACAATCAAACAGTGAAGCCCACTTTAGGCAGCATTTGGCAAGGTGTATGTCGATGTTTGAACTTTTTCTCAAGCTCTTTTTTTTTATTTAGCCACTTCTATTACTTTTCATCCTCCCCTCTCAACTGAGGGTAAACTGTCCAAAAGTGTTGACAGCTATCCCAGTTCATTGTGTTGAGAAGTGGAAACAACAGAATTCTTAGAGAGATCTGTAAAGAAGCCAGTTGGAGGCTGTGACAGCAAGCTTTTTACCCCAGCTTTGAGTGTGGTGGTTCAGAATGGGCATTACCACTTTTGCTTTTAGATGTGGTCGAAGGACACATTGTGGTGTGTTTTCAGACATTTTCTAGTTTGTATGATGCCTATGTAACCCTTTACTCAAGGTTGAGAGAGCTCACAGGAGACTTAAACCAAGAACAAGCCTTAGATTATCAACTTTCATAGCTTATCCCTCCATTGGGCCGCTGCAGTCCGTCTGTTGTCAGTTTGTCCTGTGCCATCTGACACAAACCTCCATTGATCTCCTGACTTCTACACTGCAGCAACACAACCCAGCAGCTCATTTTACCTGACATCCCCAGCCATTACACAGCAAGTGCACATTACAGTCTCTCCTCTTTTCACAGTCCCTTTGTTGACTGGCCCTCTCTTGGATGGCAGCCAATGACACTGGCAGTGTGAGTGATCTACATGAGCGGCATTTAGCCACCCCTCCTTCGACCTTCTTCTTCTTCACTCATTCTCTCTATCCTTTCTTGAGTTTGCGCTGCCGACGGCCCTCTAATCCACAGTGAGGTATAATCCAGTCCCCGGTGCCAGTGGTAATTCAGGCTTGATTTCATTATGATGTTTAATGGGCATAGCAACAGACTGGGTTACATGGCTGTAAGGCTGTGCGGGCCCTCCTTTGGGGATGATTCCCAGAGGCATTTGCATTCTCATACAATTACTTTTCTTTATTTTTTAAGTCTATTACTTGTTCTCTGTGGACCTGAACTTAGCCTTCACATCACATTTTTAGCAAAACTAGGAGCAATGTTCTGAGAATGGCAATGCCATTCTGTCTGTCAGTCCATCAAGTACAATAACTAACATCAACTATCACCCTGAAATTTTGTGGTCCTCAGAGGACGAATCTTATTCTGTTTTTACACCAACATTTAATGCATATATACTTTTTTATTAATGCGGTTAAACTGCTAAAAATAGGTGATTTACCCTACCCTAATCCCCAGACTTTTTCTGTAGGCTTTTAGTGAAATGTCCTAACAGCCATTGGGTGGATTGCCATGAAATCAAACAATCATAGTTTCCAGAGGATAAATCCTAATGATTTTCAGAAATCAATCAAGGTTTACACGTGTGGTTTTGAGTGAAATGTTATCGGATGGAATTTGTACACAAACTCCTGTTCCTTTCAGGGTGATTTGTAATCACTTTTCATTTAGCACCACCATCAGGCCCAATTTTAAATTAGTCTCAACTGTACTAGTGCTGTAACAGTACAGCTTTATTCCACCAGGCACGATTGTATTGAGCTGATTGTGTCCATTCATTGCAATGCTTGCAACTCCACCAGCAGCACTGCAGCATGTCCCAGAAGCAGTTCTCCACTCCGAGTCTATTTGTGATGAATGCCGTGTCAATCTGCAAAAAGCAGAATGAGCAGGCAGGAAGTCAAACACAGAAATGGCATAGAGAATCCGGTCAATTTTCAAAATACCCCGTGCAGACTCACAATTATTAAAACAGACAAAAAAATTTAACTAAGGGAGCCTACTAACCCATGGTAGTAGCACAAAAATCAAAGGAGGACCAAATCAACTAAATCTGAGCAAGTCAACATAATCTGGCGGCCAAAATGGTCCGCTTCTAAAATGCTGCTGTTGAAACACGCAGCTGTGTGGACGACGGATCAAAACCATTGCAAAGACGTGCTGTACCGAGTGGAATCAATGTGTTGTACCTGCTTAATATCCCTATGTTAGCATTGCCATTGTGAGCATATTAACATGCAGGTGTTAGCATTTAGCTCAAATCACTACTGTACCTAAATGATGTCTCACAAAGCTGCTAGCATACTTGTTGAAGTTCAGTCTTGTCATTATTCAAAACAATGAGGAAGTATTCATTCATTTTATTTTAGTTTCTAATCAGTTTTCTCATAAATGCTCCTATGTAGGCTACATAAGAAAAATCCAAAGATTTAGCAGCACTTCTGCAACTGCAGATGTGAAAGCTTTCATTTTGCGTTGGCAGATTTAAGAAGATGTTTAACATTTGCTTCTATCACAGTCATGTGCCTCAGACCCTGTCTGCCTCTAGGCGTTGCACGCTGTAAAAAGCTCCCTTTTTACAGAAACTCCTCATGTGAGTGACTCTAAAGCCTGTTTACATCTTCAGACGATGCATTGCATCATGCACCGTGATCATAATGTTAACTGCCTTATCCGCCTCCGCACACATTTTAGATTCATACATGCAGAGACGCACGCGTAGAAAACACACACACACACACTCAAAACAAACTGTGTACAGACATTAAAAATTAGTGGAGTTGAAAGGGACATGGTGAGTTTCTTTTAATGGCAGTCTTCTCAGGCTTGCGTTTGTGTTTACATGTGTAGGCCTGTATCTGCCCCTGGAGGTTTGGGTTGGACGATGACAGACGATGTAAGGTGGACAGATGATAAATGCAGACTAAGTTTTATTGGATTTCCTTTTTAGTCCACGGTTTTGGCCAGCGCTCTCACTTTCCCTCTGAGTGTGCTGTGTCTGGTGAAAGGGAAGAGTGTCACACAAACAGCAGAACTGAGGAGAAAGACAGCAAGAGAGTGTACATCAGGGACCCGGTGTGTCAAAGAAGTACTCTTCTCATTCTTTCCCCTGATCAGCTCCTGATTCCATCTTTCCTCTTTCCACAACTCCATCCATCCTCTCACACCTCCCTCATTTCCTTTCCTTTCCTCCTCTTTCCTCCCTTTGCCCCCAGAGTCCCTTGTCTTTGCATTTCTTCAAACCCCACCCCACCCTGTATTTTTTTCTTTTTTTTTTTTTTCATTTGCAATTACAGTAATATGTAACATCAGGCGCGGTGAGATTTAGGGCTTTACCTTACATAACCCCAGGATTTAGCTGCAGGGTTTTAAGGCTTCTCTGAGCCGCTGAGCTGGGGGCAATCGGGCCTCTTTAAAATATTTTCAAATGGCTGAAATCCCCAAAGGGCCTATGAGCATGTAGGGATAGGAAGGCTTTGAGGGCCTTGATATAGCCCAACCATCATTATTTTGTATTACCATGGAGCCTGATCCATTTAAAATACAGCCCTCTCTATTCTATTCAGTGGCAGTGTTTGGCGGTGGGTTAATAGATGTGGGTCAATATACACACATACTACTCGCGCGCGCGCACACACACACACACACGCACACACAGTGACTGACCTATTCATGCTACTCCTCCACATGCACACACAGCTACATGATGTTACTGTCTATTTTAGGTTTATAGTGCAAGTGAGCGCTCATACGTGTTATTTTTATGCTTTTTTCCACTACATGAATAATCCTCAGTCTCTTTTTACCCCCCACACACAAGTTTTTACATGCACACACACACACATACACACACACACTCCTGCACACTTGCCAAATTGAGTTATTTCCCCTAAAGAGGGCAGAGGGCAGTTTAGTGTTGAGTTGCAAGTCTGTGTGTGTGTGTGTGTGTGTGTATATGTGCACTGAGTTGAGGTGTGTGTATGTGTGTGTGTGTTTTTGTAAAGCAGAGCTCTTGGCGCGCAGGAGAACTTTTTTTATTCGTTAAATTTAATTTGATATGACTTTATATTAAACAGTAAAAGGGTAGGAGGAGGGGCTTTGGGTTTGGCCCCAGATCATCGCGCCAACCAAAGCCTGATTTTATTCCTCCTTGAGGCAGGCCAAACGGACAGGCCGTAAATTTGAAATAATGAACTGCCTGGCCTAACTTGGTGATTTGAGCAGGGAGGGAAGTGAATTGTGGAGAAGAACTGGGTACGACCTGATGGAGGAGGAGAGTCTAAAGTGAAGAAATAACTTGTATGGATAGTGAAATGAAAAAAAAAAACATATGAAGGTAGAGAGTGTGATTTGAGGACAAGGCTTTGCAAGGGAAGAAGCAACAGAGCATGTGTAGGCAGAGCTGATGGTGACTTTGATTCGCAAGGATATGCTTGGTGTTATAGGATGTGTAATGTCAGTGGAGTTAACGTTAGTTTCCATGGAAAAGCCTGCTTCTTCAGCTTCTTAGGGCAAATTTTTAATTTCTCCCTGGCGCAGGTCCTGAGCCGGAGGGGGGAAAGTTTTAAGATGTAAAGCCGCTGGGATTAAGCCTGTATGAAGGGAAGACACGGGAGACAAGGCTGGGATGAGCCCCGACAGGGTCGCAGAGACCGCGGCTGACCGGGTTGCTCGTTGCTTTTCAGACAGTCAACAAGGGGCTTTGCAGCAGCCCTGAAATGTTGCATGTGTCTTACTGCACACGCAATGGAGGGATGAGGAAGGGATGAGGAGAAGATGAAGGGAAGATGAGTTGGAGATTAAAGTGAGGGATGGACGTGGAGGCTGATGGTGTTTTGGCAAAGTACAAAACTGTTCTTCAGAGAGTCAGGGAGAATCAGCAGTTCAACTTAAAGGGACAGTTCACAACAAAAAAATAAAAAATATTTTCCCCTGTATTTATAGTACTCTTTATTGCCATAGAGATGTCTGTCTTCTCTCCAGTATAATGGAAGTAGATGGCTCTTGGCCTGTGGTGCTTAAAGTACAAAAAAAAACAACCAAAAAAAACCCTCAAAACACTGGAAAACCTCAAAGCAATATTTCTATCCAAAAATCATGACCCGGTTACTCAAGATAATCCACACACAGTAGAAAGAAAATAGTTCCTACACTCTTTGACTTGTCCCTTTTTAGTTCTTGCTGGAACCCTTAATAAACGAATTTTAGAGTTCCGCCTACATGTTAACAAGAATCCAGGGGTTTCTTCGGAGTACCTTTTTATAGTTTTATCTAGAACCCACCCAGGAGATTTTACTGACAGCCGTTTTATTTTCCAAGAGTTTTACCTAGGGATCTCAACAATCCTTGAAAAATTTTCTTCCAATAACGGCTCTTTGGATGAAAAGGATTCTTAATTTAACCCTTACTCTTACAAAGAACACATGATGAATCCTTCCTCCACAAAATGAGCCCTTCAGGAAGAACCCTTTTGTAACCCTTATCTCTAAGAGTGTACATGAAACTGGAGGGAACTGTCCCTTTAATATCTTCTGTGGAGGTTTTGCAGCTGCATGAATGTTTATAGACTTTGTCCAACACAATCTAAGATGCACAATTACATTTTCTAAATAACCTCTAAAGTTTGGTGAGATTTAATCAATGTTTTGGGCTGACACTACAGCAAAAGTTGAATGAAGCAAGGTAATTCACAAGCAGCCCAAATCTGCAAAGTTTACAACGATTGGAGTTTTTTACCACTTTTCAGTTTAGACTTTCATTTTGCATTTTTTTCTCCTCTATCAAGTTTTCACTCCTCATACTTGCGCCATTCCCTGGCTCAGCCTAAGACCTCCCTCCTGCTATTTTTCAATCCATTTTACTGGTCTTCCTGTGTTTTAACAGGCTTTTATAACCCGGCTGCAGCTGCAAAAGAGAGCAAGAGAGTTTGGTGGGGAAAGGGGGTAGTTAGAGAGGGAGGGAAAAAGGGAGGGAGCGGGAATTGAATCATGAAATGAGGACCATATTTCCATACTGCACTAAAATGTGGACTTTCCATTTTTGTAACGAGGGTGCTCTCTCTTTCTCTTTCTCCCCCCTTCCTTCTCTTTCTCCTTCTCTGTCAGTAAAGTGCTCTGTGCAGCTGTTCGTCAGTAGTTGTCTGTTTGTTTGTCTCTGCCCGTCTCCCCCCTCATGCCCCCCAACCCCCCCACCCTCTGCCTTTAGCTCATGTGAACTTTGCTTTTCGTCATGCTTTTTCCACTGCAGAGCGTCTCTGCTTTTGATTAAAGTCAAAAAAGCAGCAGATCCCACTCTCGCTCCTTCCCTCTCTCCTAACTGTAACTAACAGAGACGCCATTTCATTTTTCTCTCCTCACCCCCTCCCCTCTCACCCCTTTTTTCTTAACTTTCTTCTCCCCCTCTCTGTTCTTTCCACAGCAGTTTGTTTAGGCCACGCGGCTCTGTGAAAACTTCACTGCCAGTGTTTGTTGAGCTTTCCGGCACGAGCATCTTGAAGTGATATGGCTTCCCTCTGTGTTATGACCATTACAAAACAACCTTTCCTTTGGTGTGATAATACTGCAGGCCACAATGAGGCCAAAGCTCCGGGCCCGGCCTCAGTCCCAGGGTCCCGGCTCCTTTCGCCATCACCAGTGCCAGCTGTAGAAATAATAGTTGCTCCCTCATAACCTCAAACGCAACTCCATCTCCATGCCGTAGATTCAATCTCAACCACTACACTCTTACAAATAAGGGTTCCAAAAGTGATCTTCCCGAAGGACTGAGGATGAGGACAAACTCTTTTTGAAGAAAGGGTATGTCAAGTGTTCTTTTTAAGACTAAGGGTTCCATTAAGAACCTTTTTTGGAAGAAAAAGTTATTCAAAACTTGAAGAGGTTTTGTCAAGTGTTCGTTAAGGTTTTTTTTTCTGTGACTCAACATAAAAGGGTTCTCGGTAGGTGGATTCTACATAAGGTAGAACCCCCTGCATGGGTTTTGTTGGCACCCTTACAAGGTGTAAAGGATTTGGATAGAACCCCCTAGAGAGGGTTTTGGGTGGAACCATTACACTATAGAAGGGTTCTCTGTAGAACCTCTCATAGGGTGAAACCTTTCACAGAAGGTATAACCCTTTCTGTTGGGTTGTTGCTTGAACTCTCTGAAAGTGTTTCATGTGGAACCTTTAAAAAAGGTTCTAACAGGAACCAAAAAGGATTTTCCTATGGGGACAAGCCAAAGAACCCTTTATGATTTTAGTTGGCACCTTTTTTTTCAAAGAGTGTAGATTCAATCTCAGCCTCAGCCCCGGCACAGCTAACTTTTGCCACAGTCTGTCTCCTCTCTCATGCCTCCGACCTCAGCATCCTTAGATCCCCTTCCCCGCCCCTGCTGCAGCCACAGCCAGACGCACTATTGCAGCTGAGTGGGCCACAAGCATCTGTTTACAGCTCTCCTTCTGCAGTGTGAGATAATGATGGCCAGATACAGCCCACAGTAAAATAAACACGCTGCCACCTCCCTCCTGCAGGCCTGAGTTAGTGCACATTCTCACTGAGGAGGGTCTGACAGTGGATCCAAACCTTAGCGGAAGAGGTCTGGCTCATATTGCCTCTACAAGTCCTTATAAATATGTTGCCCTGATTGTTTTATTGGATGAACGTGCCTCCGCAAAACAGTGGAACTAATTGGCCACATGCAGAAAGATGGCAGCCTCTAAGGTCAAGTCCTCAAGCTCATAGGACCTACAGTTGTTTTTTTTTAAATCACAGCTGTGTGGAATATGTAGACCATTTAAGACTGGAAGAGAGTAATATATAGAAATGAAGAGAATGTGCTTTAACCTGCCTCGGATACCAGATGGGTGGGGATTATTGCATTCGGTTTGGGTCAAGAAGGTTGACAGTCATGGAAGAGTAAAGCAAATTGCATTTTAAATTCTTTCCAGTTATTGTCTAAGCTTGCTGGTATTGTAGTTTATGCTCTAAAGATTCTTATACTCATATATTTGTACATGAACACAATACACCATACATTTTTTGTCAGTACTATTGACTGAGTTCTTCTACAGTGTACAAAATAGGGTTGGGTCAGTTTTTGGTTCTACCGGTCCGATAAGGTGTACAAACTTATACTGATTAATCTGGCATTTGTTTTAATGTAATGTTCTGACAAGAAACAAAAAAAATAAAAAGAAGTCTCATAATTTTTAATTTATAAGTGACTTTAAATGCATAAAACTATAATCCAGAAAAAAAAAGACAATTACCAACATAAACCACAATGCTCAGACACATAAACAGACACATAAACATTAGTGACATTTGTATTTT
Source organism: Lutjanus campechanus (assembly GCA_027495735.1). Taxonomy (NCBI): domain Eukaryota; kingdom Metazoa; phylum Chordata; class Actinopteri; order Lutjaniformes; family Lutjanidae; genus Lutjanus; species Lutjanus campechanus. Next base: position 6,469 of record JAJHUR010123461.1, on the reverse strand, counting down.
GCACATTTGCTCAAAACAACAAACTTAAAAAAGAAAAGCTACTGAGTAGTTTTTTTAAGTTTGCTTATCGGTTCCAGCCATTGATATAAATAAAGATGGATGCCATGGCTCAGCTTCCTCCCACTGTACAAAACTAATGCCAAAATATCCCAGATACAAGCACCGGCATATTGTGCTGGTGATGTCATTTGGAGCCAGAGTTTGTACAGTAGTGATCCACGTTGGAGCAGTGCTTGCGAGTTCCCACCCATACAGCTGGACGACTTACTGCTAGCAAGGCTCAGCTGTCAATCATGGCATGAAACCCCTTTTTATAGCATCAAATAACTAATTAAATCCAAACTGATTAGAAAAATGAACACTTGACCAAACATCAGAGTGATAAGGAACTTCCTAAATTCACAGAAATTTACTTCACGTGTTCTTTGATGTTTTAATCTGGCCAGTGTCTTATCTGTTAACATTTGGTAGGAAGGACCAGCCATCAGGGGTGATCAAGATGCTTTGGCCTCACTTTTGGTGAGCTCTTATGTCATTCATTTCTATATATGTTAATGGCTCCAGCACCGCTAGGCATCATGGGAAATTTGGGCAATCTCTCCAGTACACAGTGCTTACTAAGTGGAAATGTACACATCACTAAATGACAGCTACTTCTTTAGACATTAGTTGTTACTTAGACCAAAGAGTTGTACCCTGAAATATAGTTGACACATCTGACCTGACACTTTAAGTTACAGTTTGTGATGCTACAGTACAATAACTTTTAACTAGACTGCACTATAGATGTTTTATAGGCTCTAATTTAGGTACTGCTAAAGTATTAACTTGCTAAGATGGGAAGGACAAATTTATTATCCTACCTGAAATTTTGGTTGCAGCAAAAGTTGCAACAGTGTTCAGTGATATTTTCTGTACCAGTACTGTGTGCAGGTTGCTATTTTTGAAAGAAGAAAAAAAAAATCCTATTTTGTGTTCCAAGGATTTTCTTTTTTCTTTTTGTTGTGGTATCAAAAGAGTATTGAGTATTGTTTTTTTTTTTATCCAAATATTGAATCAAACTTTAAAATTCTGGTTCTGGGACAACTCTAATCTGTAGTACAGTCAGTATTTACGCCACCAGGCAGTCACATAAAAACATAAATAATTGAAAGCACTTCGACTTAACTTAAACAAACTGTATGGGTGTGTAAAACATCTTAACCCCCCTTTAAGTCCTCTCTCTTTTTCAAAACAACCACTCAATGAACAATAAAACTCAAAGCATGTTCATCTGGTCTGCCTGTTAGAGGGAGCTGTATGTGTTGATGTGTGTATGTGTGTGTGTGTGCACGCACATACCCTATGTTTTGACTATAAATCGCTGAGTATTTTCTCAGTGAAGCTGACAGGAGGCAGACAGTGCAGGCGTGGTGACAGCTGAGACGGAGACCAAACCAAAGATCGGGCTCTGGGGAGCGGGTTTGTTGTGGAGAACTGGGCTTGACTGAAGGCAGGGCCGCCTGTCACATGTTAATCCAAGGAATACACAGGCATTTGTGTGTGCTTACAGTACATGAAATGTACACACACAGTCATGCATCCTCGCACTCATGGTTTAAACTTAAGATCCTGTGTGAATCACACACACTCATGCACATGGACGTATGTACACATACCATTGTCCTTTGTCCGCACTGTGTAATTAGCACAGTCACGGACATGTGTTTTGATGTGTGGCCACACCTGTTCCTCACCTGAATCCACTCACAGACCCCACCAGGGGCCCTCAGGCTCCTCGGGGGCCTCGGGAGAACCCCTGCACACGCACACAGACACGCACACACACTACAGGCAGAATGGAAAACATCACATCATCATCTAAACTGGTTCCCTTTCTCATTTCAGCTGTCCAACCTCCTCCTCTCAACTATCTCTCTTTCTGTCTTCTCATGTCATCCAGCTCATTCTTCTCTTCTCCTTCGCGCTCCATCACTTCACCCCCTCTCTATTCTCTCCTTCCTGGTTCCTTCTCTCCCCTCTGTTTTTCATAAACTTTTGGCTGAGCTTCGCCAGCGATCCCAGAGGCGTAGTGTGAAACGCTAGACATTTCTGAGCGAGTGCCAAACAGATGCAGGCTCCTCTGGTCTGCCCCTCGACTTGAACATCCTCTCCATTTAATACCACAGAGCCATAGGCAGCAGGGCAGCCATTGCACATGACAGTTCATTCCTTTACAGAGGCAGAACAGGCTGACAGGGGTTCCCATTTAAATGAATATACTTGATGGTGATTGTTCCCTGGTATGTTTTGGAAAGTAGCAGAGATGCAGTACATGAAAGCAGGGCTGGGCAGTACGGCCTAAAATTTATATCACAGTATAATTTGAAGCGCATACGGTAACGGTTCATATCTTTTAACTCTCTTAACTTTGTTACTTGGGTATATTTTGCATAGTACAGGGATATTTTAAGAACATTTAATGTGCAAAAATAGAAAAATCACAAAAACTTCAAAAATGTCTGATTTTTAAAACCGGAACCATATTCATATAAAGGAAGATATACTGGGCCCAGTGGCAAAATGTTACAAACAAGCTAAAAAGCTGTCTGAATATGCTCTTACTGTTTAGCTTAGTTTGGCTCACATAAATCTGGCAAAGCTCCACCATTATCAGTTCTTTTAATGTTTTGGTGTAACTTATTATCACTCTGCAGTGTCTCCATATACACACACGTCAGCAGACTTGCTAACTCGAAGATAAAAGAAAGCTTAAGAAAATTTGAATCTGCTTTGTCTGCAGTCTCTCTCCCATCATCACTATGTTTTACACAAACACAGCGCACTAGCTCGAAAATGCTGTGCTTCATTTCAAAACAAAGAGGCATGGACTCTCACGTTTTCTAAACGATAAGCTGACAATGGTGTATCCCTGGGCAACTTTTGTTGTGGTCAAAGTATGGTATGGTCAAAGTTTATACTGGTGTACTTTGTCAACCGGGATGTGTTGTGTGTATAAACTCAGGTTAACGATAATCCCTTGTCTAGACTGCAAGCGTCTTGTCAGCATCACAGTCGCATGACGGCAACATTAATGCTATGAAGCATCTATCAGTGTCTGTATCGGTTCCTTATGGTCCATGCATTTGAAAGTGTCCCACAGCAAATGAGCAGGCAAACTTTCTGTGCAATCTGCAGTTTTCCTTCAATGTGTGAATATTCCTGAAATATTTTTTCCATCCACACAATGCAGAAACATGCCAGTGTATGTGTTTGCAGTGGGTGTGTTGAGCAAAAGAGGCAGAAGAAAAAAGAGAGCACCGGTGGCTGTGCTCAGAGCAGACGGTGAGGCTGTGGAGTTGTCTAGTGGCAGTAAATGTACAGTTTGCCCATGAATGAACATTGCTGAAAAGTTCAAGAAGCGCTTCTATCTTGTTTCTTAGCTGATAGGTAAAGTGAAGCATCTGTTGGATTACAGACTAGAGCAGAGTCAGCTTCTCTCTGGCTCAGAAGCACACTCTGCTCCACCTGGGTTACAAAACACAGATAAAATACATTTTCAGTGCCTTTTTACTGGGCACACATGTTTACGTATCTATTGTCAGAAAAAATAGACTTGAAGTCTAAATAAACACTTCAGGTTGCTTTTACACCTGACAGACGCAGTTGGGATGTGAGATGGATGGAGCTGGTGCAGACAGCTGGATAGATTAAAATGAGGGCATTTCTGTTGCATGAGGTGTGTGAGTACAAAATGTGTCTGAGGGGGGTAATAGTCATTGAAAGGCTGGACATGAAAAGAAATAAAGTCCCTCTTTATGAACGTTACTACGGCGTCTTCTTGTATTCATCTCAGCAGAATTGGTCCTGACTGAAAACCGACGAGTCTTTGGGAAATCCCAAGAGTAAACGCCATGAAACACACACACAAACGCATGCAGGCCCAGTTAAGTTGTTGGTGTGCTCGCCAGAGGTGGAAGAAGTATTTGGGTCCATTACTCAAGCAAAAGGACCAATACCTCAATTTAAAAATATTCCACTAAAGGAAAACTTGTTTGATTGATTGTTTGATTCTAAATCATACTTAGTTAAATGTATCTAAGTATTAACATTATGCTGCATTCATGTGTATGTTGCATTTTACTGCTGCAGATATTTAAAGTTGTGCGACTGTTATCTACTTTATATACTCTGGTATAGTTTAATGTGTAACAGTGCATCATTTTATGAGATCATCACATGTTTGCACTAGTCAGCACACAAAATAATCACCCCAGTGTTACATTCAGAAATGTCTGTATTTAAGTATTGAGGATCACAGAGAGTTAGTTGTGAGCTCATTTGATCTAATTCGTATTTTATTGCACCTTTTCTGCTTTGTTTGAATTTTTACGGCTTTTCTCTCCATTACTTTCAGTGCATGTCAGCTTTTCAAACAAGGTCAGATTTTAAAGTGCATCACTTGAGCACGCAGAGGCTGCGTTCAGAGATAATAAGGCTGAGTTCAGTGATGCTTATTGATGAATATGTTTTTTTGAACTCGCTAAGTGGATTGGCACAACTCTAATCTCTTTTCGCCGTGTTGATTCTGATGGGGGGGAGGAAGGAAGGTTTTAAAGCTTTTATCTGGGTTAATAAGTTAATAGATGGATTGATAGATGGTAAGAATAAATCTCCAATTATCAGCTTGACCAGGGGAGAGCCTGAGTGGAGCCATAAGCTGTCCAAACTAGGCTAATCCTGTATGTCTGACATGTATGGACATGCCTTTTGATTCCCTATGCTGTCAATCTGATTGTGTCAGCCCATGAAAACTATATGTTACTCACATGTGAGGCTGTAGCAGCAAGCTCCTCTCCACTGGCAAACATATTAACACAGACTGATAAGAACTGCATACTGGATTCCTTCCACTTGCGGGCCTGTGTCTGCAGCTGGAGCCAGGGACTCGCCTGAATGGTTTGTCCCAGTACCCTGTGCCTGACACTGGGGAACATCTGGTGGAGGCAGGAGGCTGGAGCATTTATCAGCTAGCTTGTCAGAGACAGGAAGGCCAGGGCAGTTGTTTACTCACCTTATCTGCCTGAGAGATAAAGCCAGCTTTGACACAGATAGCGGACAGCTCGTACGCACGGGCACACACACAAACACTGGAAGACTCACTAATGCATGTGTGCACACATGGAAACAAACCACACAAACACACGGCTGTTGTCGGAGCCACTGACCCTTGGGCCGGGTTCATCTGGGGACACAGACTGACAAATGCGGCTGGGCGGTGACTCCCAGACAGCTGGTGGTCAAAGGTTGCCTTTCTATCTGTGCCCTCATTTGGCTGATTGTTTTTTCTCAGGCCTCATCTGCTACTCTCGATCTCTTTCTCTCTGTGCGTCTGTTTCCTCCTCCTCCTCCTCCCTCCTCTCTTCTCTCTTTCTGTCAGCTGAAAGAATAAATCTTAAGTTCATGCTTTAGGTATGCAGATCGAGCTGCTCCTTTCTCAGAAACTGATTTTGAACTTCTTTCTGAGGATGTATGCAGATCAGTTACCAACTTCACTAAAGAACTAGTTAGTGTTTAGCCACCGTTAGTGCCTCTGGATATGTAGCACATTATCATTGGGTTGCATCAACAAAGACTAATTGAATATAAGATTGTATTTAAAGTTGAGCAAAACTAGGTTTAAAATGTGTGCATAAAGATTTAAAATGAAGCAGAACTCTGTTGCACAATTAAAAACTACTCTCCTTTTAGTAAATCCAAATTCTGTGATGTAAAACTAAATTAAATGGAATTCAGTTAATATATAGATCCTTGCTTTCCCATATTAAAGTACATAAATACATAAAATATAAATATGAACCTTGTTTGGACCTAGTAAGTATAAATTGTTAACTTTCTCCTGCTCTGCTTTCCTTAACAAAACATTGCAAGCATGCTTGCTACAGTAGATGTTAAAAAAGTCAAGAAAACATTGAATTGTTTGCTAGCAAAAACAAACAAACAAAACAAAAACAAATGTTGTTTGCAAGCTGGATGAAAACAAAACAAAAAAACCCCATTATATTGTTTCCCAGCTAGTTTAAAAAGAAAAAAAACATTGTTTGCGAGCTTGCTAAAGAAGAAAGAAATGTTTGATAGCTGGCTAAAAAGTCAGTCTCAAAAAGGCAGCTTTTGAAAATGTTAAACGTCCTCAAGTTTAAGTTTAAAGTTAATACTGGACCACATTTAATTTAAATTGGAGTTTCTCCTTATACTAAGAACCTGGTGGTTAAGAACTCATGTAAGATTTGGGTTCAATTTAAGCGATACTTTGGCCTTCAGTCCTTGTCGGTTTATGCTCCATTAGCTGCAAACCATATTTTTCCTCCATCTCTAGTAGACAATGCCTTCTCGGTCTGGTCAAATTTGGGGATTAAGAACCTCAAAGACCTGTATATTAACAACGTTTTCGCTTCATTCCAGCAGCTTTCTGATTCTTTTTCACTCCCTA
>JAJHUR010123460.1:4638-16865 GCA_027495735.1 Lutjanus campechanus | reverse complement strand
CTTATTTTCATTGTCAGTCAATCTGATGAACATTTTCTCCATCAATTGATTAGTTGTTTGGTCCATAAAATGTCAGAAAATTGTCAGCGATGTTGATCAGTATTTCTCAAAACCCAAGGTGACATCTACAAATGTCTTGTTTTGTTCATAACCCAGTGATATTCAGTTTACTGTCATAGAGAGGCAAAGAAACCAGAGAATATTCATGTTTGAGAAGCTGAAATTGATTGCTGCTGCTCAATTTGTACATTTTCTTCTTTAAAAAATGACTCAAAGATGATTATGATAATGATATAATGATTAATGATAATATTAAAGTAGTTGATGATCAAGTCTAATTGATTAATCGACTAATTGTTGCAGCTCTAAAGCCATCCCATCCATCAAAAGGGTCTTTGAGCCTGCCTGATAAGACAGTGGAGCTATATTGGACAAAATATATTTCTCTTAATGCCTTTGGTCCCACAGCAGTCCTTAAATGGCCCCAGGTCATCCGTAGACTCCACTTTGAGAACGGTTGCTCTACATTTCCTCGGTGATGATCGCTCACGATCCATAATCGACCACAGCAGCATTGGTACTGTGGCTCACAGCGTGCCTCGGCTCTTTCCTCCTCACATCAGTCGTCGTGCGGCCCTGCGGCTACGCTGCCGTCGTCTCTCGGTCCCTCTGGCCCTCCAGGCGGCTTCTGATAGAGTGAGAGCCCATTTACATGCCCTGTTAGCCACCAAAGATGTCCCTGTTGTGATGGAGCTGCACGCACTCCAGCGTTATCGTGTCAACTCAACAATAAACACGGGGAAAACATACCCTAGATAAAGAAGCACAGGGACATGTGCAGCCATGTCTCAGACACTGACATACGGGCAGTTCAAGAGCTTGACGACGAGGGATGTAAGGGGGGGTGTCGATTGTGGTCTCAAGTGCCATTCTGGGAGAAGCGGCAAAGTAGAAAGTTAGAGGTTATTGTCTGGTTGCTGTAGTTATTTGATGTGAAATCTGAGTTTCTACATACTTGCACTGAGAGATTCTGTGTTGCATTGTGAGGTTTTGGCCTGTATGTGCTCCCTGTTCATGTAACTGTGGTTGACAGTGGGTTAGAGATTGATGTTTGGTTTTTGGTTCAGGTCTGGCGCAGCTTTCAGCAGTCAAGGAACGCAATTTTCATCTCGTGCTTCGGAGCAAACCACCAACTTGAGCACTCTCTCCCATTAAACTGGTATGTGAAGTAGGGCCAGACCGATACTGGATTTTTGGGGATGATACCAATATTAGGGAGTAAAAAGAATTCGGAAATCGATATATGAGCTTTTTTTGGACGACATTTTTGAAGAAAAAAAAACATGTAGTGTGAAACCTGATACTTTTTTTTAAACATTTCAGTGAACTGCACCATAAATGTGTGCTATGATGTGACATAAAAAAATTAAGAAAGAAATATTTGGCTGAATGATATACAAATAACATGAGAGTCGTCTTCAATGTTAGACATTTATTTTCGTATAGTGTTATTTATTTCATATGATGTGATGAATAACACTATTTTTTTCCCCATGACTTGTTGGACTTCTACATCTCACTACAACTCTTAATTTCACTGTACAACCCCGTGTTGTGTAATGATAATAAATGTCCTTGAATCCTTGAGTATCGGTCTGGCTCTAATGTGAAGTTTGGTGTGAGCACAGCTTTGTCCAGTAGTTGTCCAGGTTAGAACTAAAGCGTGCCAGAAGTCTTATATTACACTTTTACAGCCACCTGAGGGACCTATATGTCAAAAGGAATGCGCACACACACATGCGAAAACAAGTTTTATTAGCCACAGCAAACCTCCGTTTCTTGTTAGCTGGCATGCCCAGATAAATATTTCTTTATCCCTACAGGGTCTTAAAAATCAGTGACAGAAATGGAGTGTTGCAACACAAGAGTAAATGAAAAGTGAGAAGGTGAAATACGGCAGCCTTGACTTGCTCTGTGAGCCATACGCCAAATAAACTGATGGAATTAAACTTGAGCGCTTTGGTGTTTTTGTTTTAAATAGTGAAACATAATCCAGGAAATCAGATTAGCGCAAAGAGGCAGAGATGGAGCACTTTTTGGGGAGAGGAAGACGGGTGCCTGCCCTCGCTTTATTGAGTTGCATCACATACGAGAGATCCTGGTGTGCATCTGTTTGACACTGCCTACTGTTTGGCATCCCCTCAACACCTCCTGAGGTGCAACCTTGCCAGTTTCAGAGCTGTTTCTGCCTCCTCTCGCCTGTCACACAGCCCCCCCCTCCACTCCCCTTGCAGCTTGTTATCGTTCTCTCATTAGCTTACTCTCTTACACTCGCTTTCTCACACATGCAATCTTACTGTCTCGCTCATTTTAGCTTCTCTCTTTCCCACCATCCCTTGCACTTTCTTCTCATCATTGCAGCACAGCCCCCCATCTACTTTCTCACTCTCTGTTCTTGCTCCCTGAGGGAAACAGAGGTATGTAAATTGTTTTCTCCTTGATGGATGCCCGGCCTGCTATCTGGTCATCTTAATGAACTCATTTCCCCAATTTTTTTCCTCCTAAAACCTCAAGATTGCAGCAACACCAAAAACTTAAGGATCTGAAGTTTCCTGCCATCTCTCTGTCGCTTTTTATATCTTTTTGTGCTGAGAGCCATTGAGAATGCCCATAGAAAAACCTTGAATGTAGTGCTATCCTAGCTTGCCTGTCCTTCGGCAGCTTGAGGTTAGATTAATTTGCGGTTCCAAATGAGATGAATGTTGCCTTGCATAATTGCTCCCTGTGGTATGAAGTTAATTAAAACAGCAGGTAGGTAGTGAAGGTGCAATGGGAAGGTGCCAGACAGCCAGACAGACTTAGGTGGGTGAGGAGAGATCTCATAGTAGGTACTGCTGCTGCCATGTTCTGCTCTTTAGTTTTCTGATTGTCGCTTCGGGCTAAACTCGGAGCCAGGCAACTGTTTGATTTGAGAAAAAAAATGCACTAAATAAGAGAAACTGATGGAGAAACTTGTTTTATGACTAACTAAGATGATCTCTTTGTAGTTGTGTAAGGATAAAACACTCATGGACGTATTTTGACTTATTAACCCCGTGTTTCTATAACTGTATGTCATATCCCTCAGGCACAGTCCGTCCAGAGTCCATCCATTCTTAGAATATGCATCAGTTTAAGCGGCGAGCATCCGCAGGCGTGTTTTTCTGTTCAAGTCTAGACTTTATGCGGAGTGAAGCAGCCCTAGATGACCCAGAAACTGATACGGTTCCCTCAGCGCGCTCACTCTGCCCGCTGCATTCCAGCTGTGGTACTGCCGCAGAGCTCTGTAAATATTAGGTGAGAGGTTAGCCAGCTCTCTTGCTCTGTGTGTGTGTATGTGTGTTTGTGGTATTTAGCATCTCTCAGCTAAGAGCCTCTCAGCCTCTCAGCCTACTGACCCAGCAGGATAAATGGTTAGATAGTGTCTTGGTCTAACCAGTATGTCCCCGCTCCAGCTGTGTGAGGGGCTTTAACCAACCTTACATTTTAGAGGTGGGTACTTTGTCAGGATTGCCAAGTTGTGAGCAGGTGTTAGGGGCTACTAGACAGTATCCAGCTGTTGTAGTAGGATTGCGCATACACTGTAAAAAACAACAACATAAAGTTGAGTTAAAGTTGAGGTGATTTGTAATGATTCAAAACAGATAAGCTTTGAATCACCTGAAGATGATGATGAAGTTGTCAATGCCTCACTTAAAGTTTTGATGTCTGACGGGTCAGGTTAAGCTGTTTAGACGCTGGCTGCAGGCTGCTGTGGGGGACTTTCAGGCTATGAAAACTCTTTAGCTTCAGATGAACTGTATTTTATGTTTGAAATGCAAAGCTGGCGAGGGCAACACATCTAACAAATTACACAGACAACAGCAAGAGCTGTCAGTGTTGAGTTTTGATAAGTTTAACCACACTTTTGTCTGATTTTGGTTTGCTATTACCCTGACTCACTGACTCCGCTCTATGACTTTAATAGGCTGCTGCTCACTCGAACACTGCTCTCTCTCCTTCTCGTTTTCAATGGGAAGTGGCACTGCGTAATTTGGTCAGTAAAGTTTGGTATCTAACCCAATTCAGTTGTACTTGAGAAAACATATAACATATCAATAAACTTATGACATTAAGTTGAAGCAGCAACTCTTCAGTCACACTGATGAACATTACAAAACAAATTTGATTTCCTTATATTTTCTTAGTTTGTTTGTTTGTTCATTTCACAAGAAGAACTTCCAGCTGCATCTGCTCCTGTTGGAGCTACTTTGTTCCAGCTTTGTCATAAAGACAATATGTGAAACTGCTCCCAGTGAATTTATTAAATTTTAACTGTAAGGGGGATAGGGACTGAATTCAATACTAACCTTCATCATGGTTCACAGTGTTTTCATTATTTCATCACCATGGCTTATCTTTAGGTGTATCAAGACACACACAGCAAATTTCAAGTTCTTCAGACTATAAACAAGAGAGGAGTCACAGGAGAGTTTAACATGCTGGGAAGTCTGCTAATATGCTGATCATGTTCCTCAGAATCTTAACTTAATGAATTTATTTATTTACTCTGTACAGTACATAAATTCAACTCCAGTCAGAAGAAGTCATGTTCATAAGTTGTGAAGTGTTCTGAAAATAAATACTAGAAATTTAAAGTTTAATTAACTCAAATAAATAAAACTTGTATATTTACATTCTACAAATACAAATGAGAAAATATTAGTCTGTTCCACTAAATTCCTGTAAGATTTTGTACAGTGTATGATTTATGGCATGTGTGTGTGTGCACATGTGCTGCAGAAATGTGCAGACAGTGCTGTGTGCTGCTGTGTCAGTTTTTATTTTTCTTCGAGGCTTGCCTGCGTCATTTTCACAGTAGCTCCATGCTGGTGTGTCAGTACGACCCAGGTGCTAAACACAGGTTTTCTTCAGCTGTAACCTAATTATAGCTGCGTATGTGTGTGCGCACATGTGTCTAACAGACCTTTTGGTGGTGTGTAATAGCGTGGGTCATAGCTTGATCTCTATGCTTGCTGTTCAGACATGGATGGTTTCTGTCAAACTGTCCTGTCCGTCCATCACTCCATCCACCCGCACACCTCTGCATCTGTTGAACCATGCATCCATGAGTCATTCATCCATACATCCATTTGCCTTTTTTCCTCTCTCCATGGAAATATGATCAGGTGGTCGATCAATGCTTGATCAGGCACACACATGGATCATTGCTAAATCCCTACATGATCTCAGTGGCTTAGAAACGTGTATGTTTGTGAATCCCTTAAGGCCCCACAATGTGCACTGCTTTCCCTGTGACAGTCTCGCCCACTACCATCTTCAGTGAGCGTGAGTCAGTGGAGGTGCCCTGATTTTCTGCACCATTTTCCCAAAAGTGTGCACTTGACTTTTGGTAGCTTCAAAAATGTTGACCCATTAGTTCGTGGCTGTTTTTGTCTGATGTGGTAATGAGTTTTCTGTTTGATGTTAAATCTGGGGTGGATAAAGATTTTTATGAACTGTGTGTGTATGTGTGCTGCAGTGTTATTTGTACTTTTTCACACTGCGTACTGCACGGAAAGTTTATGAACTGCTGGTGTGAGCTGAACAGTAACTCACAGCCAAACATATCAGATTATAAGGGCAGGCAGGAGGTGTCAAGGTGCCATTTCCCCTGGAGCTTTAATGCTGTTCCTTAAGATGCTGGCCTGTTTCCTGGGATATAATTTCAAATGACACAGAATTTTTGTTTTGTTTTAGCAGAACAGAAAATACCTGCATACCTGCTGCAGTATGCTCAGGTGAAATAGAAAGAAACAACCAAACTAGAAAATTAGATTCACTGCTCTGCTTCACTTACATTAAAGTAACAAAGTAAGGTGGAGTAAAGTGCAGGGAAAAGGAACAGGCATCATCATATTAAAAGAACTAGCATTTTCTGGCAGATTAATTTTAACTTCACCTTATAGCTGATATAAATACATTAAAGGGCAACTCCAACCAAATTTATACACCAAAGTTTGTCTGCATGTCTTGAGGTGTACTTCTGCATATGTAAAAAAAAAAAAAAAAAAAGAGTTGAAAAAAGCTTTTTGTGGCTCCAGAGGGAGCTGAGTGAAGTCTGATAAACTGCCTCACGTGATAGACCCCCATAGACCATCATTTTAAAATGCCCAACTTTACAGCAGAAATAAACATGTTACAGCCTGGTATAAAATGTTTTTGGTCTCTATAGCTCATTTTTCCTCTTCATGACAACTGTGCAGGGGGTGAATTTTATGTAACTCATCCAAAACTCTAGATTAGCTAGCTAGTTAGCTAGCATTTAGGTAACATTAGCTAATGAGATGTGAATCTATGTCGCTTTTACAGGTCCCCCAGCAACATCTTTTAATTATCTTCAAATATTGTTATTCTTTTCAACATAGATAAGCAACGCTTATTTACAACGCTCATTTAAGATCGAGAAACAGGAAAGGAGAAAGTTGGCCGATGTACCAGGCTTGCTCAACTGGCATTGGAGCACAGAATTAAAAGAGGTGAGACTTAAGAAGGCTCAGTTAGGGCCATAACCACTTTGAGTGACAGGTGAGTGCCATCACATGTTGCTAGGTGCTAGGTAGGCACTTCACTCGCTCACTTTTGGGTTAGCTGGGAGTTAAGTGGAATGAGGCATCACCAAGATGGCCACAACTGGGGCCATCAAACTGAGCTTCAAAACAGCTCTAAAAAACAAACAAACTATGAGTGATGTCACAGTTACTACATCCGGGTTTTATACAGTCTGTGGGTGGAGTTAGAAAGAGCTGAACCAAACCTCTGAAATCTGCTCCTCATCTATGCTTGAGGCTATTAGCTTGAGATTGCATTAGCCACTCCAGGCATAACTGCAGACATATGTATGTAGAAACTGCAATGGCCTCTGGATTGTACATCTACATCGTCGCCTTATTAGTCAGGTCAAACCTGACCTGTAAAGACATCCATATAAATAGAGGAGCAGCATTTTTTCTGAATAAAAAGCACTGATGTTTATTCATTCAACGGTTTATGATTTATACAAAGCAGAAAAGGAAAGTTTTGTTTGTCTAATGTGGTGTGGTGCTCGCTTGAGCACCACAAAAACCATGAACCCTTGAATATAAAAAGGACTCACTGAAATTGGTTGAAAAATGTAAACGTTATAGTGCTTTTTATCTACACGACAACAGCTCCTCTGTTTATGTATATTTGTTCACAAACCAATTTTTCCCTTTTCAGTATGGCAGTGATACTGATGTTTCACAGCAACAGGCCAAAGTCTGCATGTCTGTGGGTATAATCCACCTGATTCTCCAACTGAGCTGTGAGTGTTCAAGTTGCATTGTGGGTAATGTAGGTGCCAGGTTTTGACAAGAAAGAAGAGAGCATGAAATTGAAAGATGATATCTCTAGTTATGCTGCATTGATTTATATCATTTTTAACTGCCAGCCCCCCAAAGTTTCTAGGCCTTTAACTTCCAGTACGGAGTGTGTCAGGCTGAGCAGTTATAGAGATGGAAATACTACTTTAGTGAAGTCCTGATAAGTCCTCAAGGGCTCAGGGCTGTCCTGCAAAATCAGCAAGCGCCTGAGGGCTCTCTGGCTGACTTTTGGAGGCCTTTATTGTGCCCTTTCTGTAAATGCTGCACACTTTGCTTGAAGCAATTCACCCACATTTCATAATTTTACAAATGTGGATGACAAGGAATTGAAATTGAAAACCCAAGAACATATTTATTGTAATAAAACTTGGTCACACTGATCTGTTTTCATCTAATTGATAAGACAGAGTTACTGATAATATACGAGCATTACATTAAATGAGAAGCAAACACACCCAAGACTGTTTGGTGCTCAAGGGTGGACCGCAACCATGGTCAGTTCAATCTCTCAAGCCCAGTATTGCATACAGTAAAGCACTACAAAGAGACAGAGGAGGGTGAGATTAAAGGAAGGTTTTTTCCCAGTAAAGGAAAGGTCTGACTGATCCTGTCTGAATATTTGTGTGTATACATAGATGTGTTGGTGTGTTTGTGAGCTATGAGTCACTATGTTGAAGCCAGGGCCCAAACAGAGGTCGGCCCCATGTCGTCTCTCTGTGTCTCACAGGCGCACACACAACGCTGATCTTGTCAACGCCGTTCCTTGATGACAGTGGACAGCACATACGGATGACTGGAGGTTGAGGGAGATGGACCGGAAATAAAGCTACCCTGTTGTTCTGCTGGATGTGGGAGGGGTGGAGGTGTGACACCGTTTCCAAGAAACCTAGAAAAACTTATTTTTTTCTTATTTTACCCTCACATTATTGCTAGTATGCTCTCTCTGTTTGTTTTTTTTCTTCTTGTTTTCTTGTGCTCTCTGCCTCTCTTTGATGATTATGGAGTCCCAATATTCTGATTTGATTGGTCAGAAAATGACTCGCTTGAGACTTAATTTATTCTTTGCAGTTACTAGAAGGGAAGCAGAAATACAGTATAGTACACGCTCTGAAGGCGTTGGCAGAATGTGTACCTGTGAGTGTAATCTTTGATGGTGTCGCCACCTCGCAGTGCTTCACTACAAAAACACCTTTTTAGATAGTAGTTCCCTTTGGTACTTCCCCCATTTGTTTGCTTATGGCTGCAGTGAGTTTGTTCATTTCAAGTTATTTCTGTTCAGAGGACGTGAGGTTTGACTGAAGAGAAAGATGCAGTTGTCATACAGCAGCTGCTGTGCACTCTTAAATAAGGAGTCCTAAGAATGACCACCACAACAGCTCTGATACGAAGATCTAAATGAGAGTTCATTTGTGTTTAAAATTGCAGTTAACCCTTCGCTAAGCCCCACCATCTTAGGTACTGTTGCTGCGTGTGTCAAGCTTACCAGGTTTCTGAAATGACAATCATTTTGGACATTTTCATTTTGGTCAATATGTAATTAAAATATTAAAAATGTTATCTCCGTTCCTGCACTGCACATATGAAGTTTACAGTGATTATGGTGGCAGATGTAACATAAAATTAGTAGTTATTTTTGAAACACTTCCACAGAGAAGTAAACAAAAGCAGCTGATCATTTCTAGCTGTTAACCGTGGATTTTGTTGGTTAAAGTGATGACTCTCGCTAGCAGGTTTCATAAGTGTAGTTAGCTTATGTAAACTAATGCTAACGCTTAAACTCCTTGAGTCAGATGAGAAAACCTCCTCCAGCTGACTTTTTAATGTTTCCACCTGACACACTTTAAAAAGAAAACTCTGTAAAAGGGGCTAAATATATAAAGTTGCTTGACGGCTGTGTACATGATAGAACGTTGATGCTAAAAAACTGAAGCTAGAAGTACATCCCAGTAAATATTTGTTGGATGGTGAAATATGACACATGTACTAGACAACATAAATGCATTCATTAACATTGAAAAAGGAAGCGCGGGGATTAGATTAAGTGCAGTGGACCTTGATACAGTCATCCAGCCAGACCAGCCAGACCATGATTGCCTCAGGAAGAGAGCCTGGATAAGAGTGAAGCTAACCCAGTTTAGAACTAAGAGAGCAAGCCAGAGAGATGCATCACTTTGCACTTTGATTATGCGCCATCCCACATCCTTGTCATCAAACCCCCCACAAAACTCATGAGTTTGGTAAAAACAATGGTATACAACACAGGTTTGGCTGGAGGTAACATTACTGCAGGTAGTAAGCTAGTTAGACAGACATGCTAATGTTTGCAGCTCAGGTTAGAGCAGATAAAGACACGTGTTCATTTTTGAAAGACTGCAAGCCTATGAGACGCCGAGTATCGCTCTTCTTTTAGGTCCATGCACACCACTTTAACATGTAGAGAAATGTAATGCTTGACAGGCCTACACTGCCCTGGTATGGTTACTAAGCTATGATTGGACAGTTGCTGTTTGGAGGAGGGGCTTAGCAAAGAGTCAATTATTGGAAGGAAACCGGGACTGTTGTGTCGTGACGGCAGGAGGGGTGGGGGCTCATTACCACTAAACAGCTCATAACACAATACCACGTAGCTAAACATGTTGCATTATTAATGTTCGGGTTGAGATTAAGGATTTGAACCCATTCTGTCACGACGCGGTCCTCTGCGATGTCAACGTGCCACAGCAGTGTTTTCCATTAGACTTGTCGAGGCTCCCTCTAGAGAGAGGAGGCTGAGGAGGAGTGGAGGGCCTCTCATAACAAGCCAAGGTCAGCAGCTCGTTCGTTCTCTCTGGCTGGGGAACTGCAAGCCTTGGTTTGAAGGTGTGTTGCTTTATGTCGGGGCTGCCTCTGAGTGTCTGAATAAATCAAAACACAGAAGGACATTCGGGAAACAAGGCACTTTGATATCTCCCTCTCTCGCTCTTACTTTTTGCTCCTAGACACTCTGTCCTCATGTCTCCCCTGTAAGTCTTTACTAGCCCCTTTTCTTCAATGTATAATTTTTGTCTTGCATTACCATCTATCTGTAGCTGTTTCTGCCTCCTCCCCAGCCTTCTATAAGAGCTAAGCTTACAGCTAAATAACTTCATATACATATTGTCCGGTTTCTGAGCCTCACTGCCCACACATTGACCAGCCACAGCTGAACTTGACAGAGCATCTGGAATAAATCGACCTACACAAGGCTTCAGTGGTCATCAGTCCTGCTGCTACTTTTGAGCTCAGTAACAGCATTAAGTGAGTTTTTGTTGGCTCCAACCAGCCGGTAGAAAGAAGCCGTAATCACCCTCACACCCCAGTGCTGCCTTTCATCACCTGTTAGCAACAAGTAAATGTGATCTGTGGCTGGAAAACAACCACTGCATGAAGAACATTTCTTTCAGGGCCCACCAAAGCTGTGCTCAGGGGTATGTTGATGCCCTCAAATGGGTGTTTTTTGAGCCTTAAACTAAATTATATATACCTCGATTAAGCACTGGTGTAAATATTGTCATTTTTTTTATAAATCAGCATTGGTTGAAAAAGGCTCTAAATGCCACCCATTGTTTTAAATCATCCTCGGCCTTGTAAGGCCAATGTTGTGAGAGACAACTGTTTGGGACTAATCGACATCATTAAATTTATATTTAAAAAAGAAAATTAATGCCCACTAATCAGAGTTGCGCATCCTACCTCACCCAGCCCCTGCCCCTGCTCTTGAGTGGGAGTCTGTGAAACGGTGCTTATTTTCATATATATGCCATTCACTCACCGTTCACAGGAGTTTATACTATTTGCTGTCTTTCTACATTTTGGGACTTTTGATGACTGTTGAAGCTCCACCAGACTGCATTCTTTCTCTTGATGATGGTCCAATGAGAAACAGCAGGGCTACAGTGTAATGACTCTCCCCTACAGGCACAAACAAGCCTCTCATCCTCTAGCTGCCAGTGCTAACTTGGTTAGGTACAACACAGAGACAACACAGAAACTTATACCAAAAGGGCCACAAATGTGCTTCTAGTGACTGTCAAAGCTCCTTCGGACTCTTTGTCTCCAGTGTTTGTCTGCAGACACAGAGAGTCTGACAGCAGCTGCCCATTGTTGGTTAGCTGTGACTACCTTGGAGTCCTATAGTGGTTGTACTGTGCACCCCCACCCTGCCACCCCTTTCGCACTTTTTTTTTTTTTTAGCATTTATCAAAATTATGCAGTGGGTGGTGTTAGGTTCAGACCTGAAGGAGATGTTGCACTTTAACCTCATGGACCGCTCATATTTTCTTTACAAGGAGTAGTGTTTCAGCTTGCCCTCATCCACAGTCACATCTTTGTGGCTATTGTGTGACCACAATGTTTGAATGCATGAAAACTGAGGTTTTTAATTAGTTTCTGTCCATTTCCCATGTTGTTTTCCTTTCTAAAAGGAAATTCATAAACACATAGACACTTGATCAAACCTTTATTTGTTTCTTTTCTGATGACAGTGTACTAAAAAGTAGAGCACTTCTGTTGTGAAGACACCCATAGGACAAGCCGTTTGAATTTTTTTTCCCCCTTCTGTTGTGTGCTTATCTGTGTTTTTGCTTCTTGTCATTCCTGCCAGCTTGTTGTTGTGTCTATAGACACAGGTTTTCAATGCCACCTGAGAACAAGCATTAAGGAGTGTTTTGTTGTCTCTCAGGCTCGCGCTGTTGTGTTGAGCTCTGGATTCTGTTGCTGTTTGTGGCCTGAGCAGATGCCCCATCTGTAAACCACCTGCCTTACCCTGTGTCACCCTGACTGGTCTGT
>JAJHUR010123458.1:0-43208 GCA_027495735.1 Lutjanus campechanus | reverse complement strand
GCACATGGATTGGCCACCACAGAGTCCAGACCTTAACCCCATTGAGAATCTTTGGGATGTGCTGGAGAAGGCTCTGCGCAGCGGTCAGACTCTACCATCATCAATGCAAGATCTTGGTGAAAAATTAATGCAACACTGGATGGAAATTAATCTTGTGACATTGCAGAAGCTTATCGAAACAATGCCACAGCGAATGCGTGCCGTAATCAAAGCTAAAGGCGGTCCAACGAAATATTAGAGTGTATGACCTTTTTTTTTTGGTGGCGACTTTTTTTTTGGCCAGGCAGTGTATATGAGCTTTCTTAAGCATTCTGGCTCATTAGTAATGCAAAACGTGTCACACTGTGTGTGTCTATGTCATAAATGTGGCAAAAGAGGGAGGGGTCAAGTGGAACCACTGACAGGGTCTTTTGTGGCACATTTGCCAGCCATAAACAGAGTTAAAATGCATGAAATCCTCTGGAGATTAGGGTTCTGGCCTGCTCTCACTCTTCCTGCCTCTGACTGTTTTTAAAGCACTGTCACGTCACACATCAAAAGCCCTGAGCAAACTGCCGGAGGACAGCACTGATCTCAAACAACTGAAGGGAGGGAACACACTTTAACAACAGTCATGCTAAAGTGATGCTGCATTCACAGAGCAGTGGGAACGGAAAAGACACATCATATTCAGATGGTTTATTTCAATTCGCTGAATGTAAACCAAGCTATAGGGCTGCAACTAATGATATCTTTCAATGTTGATTCATCTGCCAGTTATTTTCTAGATTAATCAATCTAGAATTAATCTCTTGTCTGGTATACAAAATGTCAGAAAATAGCGAAAAATATTGATCACTGCTTCCGAAAGCCAAAGAAGCTGGATTATAATAATGTTGACTTTTTTTTTTCTTGTAGTTACTCAAACCAATTAATGGATGATCAAAATAGTTGGTGATTAATTTAATAATTGACAACAAACCGATCCAAATCTAAGATACAATGTAATGTATGTTTTGTATAATTTGGTATTGTCAGCTTAAAGGTTAGAAAAAGTTAGCAGCAGCCTCGCAGGAACCTGAATATTCTTCTTTATTGATTAATAAGTCAAGTATTGTCTTGATTAACTGATTAGTTGTTCGGTCCATAACATGGCAGAAAATGGTGAAAACTATTGATCACTGTTTCCCAAAGCCCAAGGATATTCAGTTTAATGTCACAAAGGAGTAAAGAACCCAGAAAATATTCACATTTAAGAAGCTGGAATTATTGAATTTGGTAATTTTTTGATAAAAATTATCAAATGATTACTCCGTTATCAAAATGGCATAACTACTAATCATGCACCAATTCCAGCTCATCAGCATTCGTGCCTGTATGCATGTGGTTGTGACAACATACGTATATAGAGAGAAGATGAGCGCCATCACCTGTAACACTGCCCTGGTCCTGTACGTCCTGCTCTCCCAGAACGCTGGTTGGCATTAGCCTGGCTGATGGGATAAACCTGTAGAGCATCCATTCCAATGCGAGGATTGAAAACCTGTTGACAGAAAAAAAAGTTAATGAAAAATGGTGTAAGATTGGTTTAAATTTGTTTAAAACTGCAGTGTGAAACATAAAATATATTAAATGTAACCTTAAGTTTGCAGTATCCTGAATCCACAACAAACATGATTCCATCCACAGTGAGCGAGGTCTCTGCGATGTTTGTAGCAACAATGCACTTCCTCACACCATCTGGAGCCTAGCAGAGGAGAAATTAAAGGCAGTCAGCTTTGTTTTCTCACGTGTTTTTTTTACACATCCCCATAGATGTCAAGTGTAGAAATGCATGCAACACAACAGGCTGTTACAGATACAAACCTTCTGGAAGATCTTGGCCTGGAGGTCAGAAGGCAGCTGAGAGTAGATGGGCAGCACAGCCAGAGGAGGAGCATTCTCCAAGTCCTCCAACCGCTCCACGATCTGATCTGATGTCACCTGCAAGGACAAGGACAAACTTAACTGGGAGCACAAAATGCAAAGAAGCGGGCATCAATCGACAGGTTACATTCTGTCTATTTAAGAGCAAAATCAACACAGTTCATGTGTGAAAACAGGATTGTGTTATCTACAAAGTCCAGAGGTTGAGGAAATATTTACACCAATATCTTTGGAAATTACCCTTTTATGTCTTGAGAAGATTTTAAGGGGAAAGAATCTTATTAACTTCAGTTATACAGCACCTTTCATACATATAATTCAGATCACAGTCCTTTATGCCAAAATTAATGTCATGTCACTCACCTCAATATCCTCCTGCCCCGGCATAAAGATGAGGATGTCTCCCATCAACCCACTGAGGTGGATCTGCAAGGCCTGTTTCACCGCTGCCTCCACATAGTCCTCCTGAGGAGTCTACACAGCACAAAATCAGAAGCAGAAATATTTTATTGATTGGGATATTGGATATTAAACACAACAAATCGGTCAAATAGAAAACGAACCCACTGAAATGAAACTACATCAACCAAAAGTCTTTTTCAAAAGTAATTTTCATTGTTATATATCAAAAGTTAGTTCACGTCAATTTACAGAGTACATTTATACTCTATAGGGTATTTGATAAACTGAAAGCTGTATACTGTAGTGAAAATATGACTAAATGTGATACATCATTTTACAGTGCTTAAGTCTGTCATACAGACTTTTCTTAGGGATATATTTTACACGTCAAAGATTTCATTACTTTCTAAGGTGATTGTACTTTAAGAATATATTAGTCAGTGAGTCTTGTTAAGTCTCAGACAAATTAAATACCAGCAGTAATTCCTGAAATGTGGAATAATAATAATGATCTGAAGCTTCCAAAAAGATCCAGTAGCAGTGATGTAATGTATTCAAGATAAAGTATAAGTGCCTTCATGTGAAAGAGAGTCGAAACATACCTTGCTAAACAAGATGTCTACGGGAAACGTTCTTCCTGGAATGTGGAATATGGGTACGTTGCCAAAAAATGCAGCAAACTTGTCTGAGTCCATAGTCGCGGAGGTAACGATGAGTTTCAAATCAGTGCGTCGAGATACAACCTGATACAAAACAGTGGACAGAAGAGAGGCAGCTGAAGGAAATCATACTGTATTTACACTGAAATCATAAAAAGAAACAACAACCTCACAAGATAAGAGGCATTTAGACGTGTATCTCTTGAAAATAAAGAAAAGAAATCTGTCTTTAATGGCTGTTAGATAGTTGTATACTGACCTCACGTAGTAGGCCGAACAGCACATCAGTATTCAGGGAGCGTTCATGAGCCTCGTCCATGATAACAGCACTGTAGTGGTCCAGGTCCGACTCCCTAAGTGACTCCCTGAGCAGGATACCATCTGTCATGTACTTTATCAATGTTTTCTCAGACGTACAGTCCTCAAAACGGATAGCGTAGCCCACCTGCAGGCAACAATGTCAGAATAATCAACTCAAAATAATATGTATGAATTTTCTAGAAAAGCCTGCAGAGGCTTACATACAAGTTACACAAAATACTTTTGCATGACACGAAAAGGAGTTAAAACAAGAAAAAGACAGACTCTAATAAAATAATAATAACTACTATCTGATTTTAGTAACAGAGCAATTTTGGCAAGTTCTGCCTTTATCGTTGATCGTCAGTTCAATCCCCGCAAAGCATTATGTTTTCTATTTGTCCACTAGATGGCGGTGTTACACAGCATATGATTTACAACTGAGTCTGTGCAAGGGAGCCCTCAGACTGGCCATTACTCAATACAGTAATTACTGTTGTATTGTAAGCAACTTAAATCAACTTCACAGCTGTGATACAAGATCATAATAGCTCTGTTTGTCCAGTTTGACTTGCAATTGAATCAAAGAGTTCAAGTTCTTCACAAAATTTTCCAAAAGCTTCTTTCAGATTCAAAGTTAACTTCACCATGCTTTCTGCAGTAGTTACTGTGTAAATTTTCACTCTCAGTTGTAAGACTAAGATTACTCTTATTATCTCCCAAACACATGATTTGTGAAACCCTGCAGTTGTTCAAGTGCCTCCCTACTCTTCTGTCTCTCCTCCAAGAGCTGTCCAATAATAAGTTTAACTGGCAGAGCGACAAATGAATGTTTGTGTAACACACTGAACCTCCTCCCAGAATTCACTGGCACATAGTCAGGGTTCAAGAAATGAGAGAGGTCAGAAAAAACATCCTGTTGGCCTGCCGAGTAGTAGACTGCTCATGACTGCTCATGACTGCTCATGTCTTTGGGGACAAGTGGTCTGGCAGTTTCCGCCATCTTACTAAAGGTTTGAGCCTTTTCCAAACCAGCTGGTAATATCACAAATTAAAATGGACTCTGGTAGCTCTGTAGAAATGAATATAATATTTCTGCAGACACCAAAAACTCCAAAGGAAATGGTGGTGCTGTTATTGTTTAGATAACTGGGATACACTGAGAATTTATTCTAATCTATTGGATTTCATTGTTAAGCAAAGTTTCTGGTAATAACATGTCACAAGATCTAATCAAGGAAATTCGAAAACAAAATATTATTATAACAACAACAGGAGAGATCACCAAAACAGTAGAAAAAAATGTTTCTCTTATGTCAGGCCAGTTTACAGAAGCAAGATTGGACAAATTATCAAAGGATTGATTGTGTCTCTGCAGTACAACAAACTTTAATTTAAATTGGTATTTTGACACATTTTGCAGTAGGCCATATTGAGATTTTGGTAAAATTTTGTTTAACTGTTAAGCACAAACAAACTTCTGATTTGCATCCAGCAGGTTAACTGCTCAAGTATCAGACAGCTGTCTCACCTCCTCTCCCAGGTTGGTGCCGATCTCCTCACTGACTCTCTTGGCCACACTCATGGCTGCCACTCTTCTGGGCTGAGTACAACCCACCATGCCATAGCTGGTGTAGCCGTCCTCATGAAGGTACTGAGTCAGCTGGGTGGTCTTCCCGCTGCCCGTCTCCCCAACAACAATCACAATGCTGTTGTCCCTGCAAACACAAAGTTATAACTCAGCCAAAGAATAACTCAGTTTTATGTGATGTAAAACACTTTTTAGGTGACAATTAGGGACAAAATTGGATTCAAAGACAGCAAAGAACTCAATACCTTATGATGTTGAGAAGTTGTTGTCTGACAGCAAAAATAGGCAGGTACTGTCTCTGTTCCAGAAGACTCTTCTTCTTTGCAAACTCACTGCTGGCCTCACTCTTTTCTTTCATGTGGTCTGCAAATTTCTGCTCTGCTCTGGAAGCAAAAAAGAAAGAAATCACCAAAAATTAATATGACAAGTCAGACCAACAGATATTACAGCTCAACAAGTTAGGTCTGTGGATAATTAAAAAGAAAATGTTAAATGTCATCTACATCCAAATTTTGCACAGACAGTCTGATCACCTGTAGTCCACTTTGCCGTCCTCGCCAACAGGTTTGCCGCCAGAGATGTCTTCATCCTCCTTCTTCTTGATCCCCATGATATCTCCCAGCTTGGTGCCTGCCAGTTCCCAGTGTTTGTGCTGTGCCTGAAAACACAATTACTCCAATTACACCATATGATTATGAAGGTTAAAACTCCAGTCGGTAACTGGACACAGATTGCACTTTCAGAATAGATCACGGAGCTCCTGGCGTTTGGATTTGTCAAGTTGTTTCACCTCACTGATGGCAGTTTGCAGTTAAAATGTCATCAACCGTCCAGGTAAGGTGATCATGAATAAATTATTTGCTGAAGTGAAGAAGTCAGGCAGCACTGGCATTATCAAACAGACAGGTGCACGCCAACAAACCCTATTAACATTTCTCAACAGCAGACTATGAAGATCATCCCTTCTTTGTGTTTCTCCATACAGATGAATATAACAATGATATAAGATATATCCCAGAGTAAAACTGCTGTTTTTGTCACAGAAATCTGAAGTGATATAACGGCTTCAGCTCCCCATTGGTCCAGACTCAAAGAGGAAGCTGATGCGAGAGCAGAGAGGTTTCGTTGCACCAGTTTGAGTGGGACAGCTGAGGTGGATTTTCTAATGATTAGTTTGCAGAATTAATTGTATAATTTTCATAATAAATGTCAGAGTGTAACCACGGACAATTCAAACAAAATATCAGGGAAATGTACAACAATGACAACTATTTAAAATCTGGATTAAAACTAATTTCTAATGCTCTGTATATGCTTACCATTATAAACATAAGACCCTAAATTAGATAGTTAGGAGGGTCTTGTGCACATGCCCCACAATTATTCTGAAGTGCTTTTATGATTGAGAAAATCCAAATTTCTGTCCGAGAGCTCCAAAGCTTGTTATTAGTGATCACTGTCATTACGTGTCACATTAAACCCTGGTCACTATAAAGATCACAAAGCCAGTTCAGACACATTCACCAAGTCTCTAAGACCTTGTTCAGACTGCCAGGCCAAATCTATTTTTGGCAGATCCTGACTTTATCCAGATTGATTTTAGAAAGTCTGGAGAGCAAAAATGAACAAAATTCACACTTAAATACATTTTCTGCTTGCACTTTTGGGAGAAGGTTTCTGAAGAGGGGAAGCTACTGGATTATACTCCCACGTTGGAGATCTGCACCACCAGCTTACATAGTTGGTGAAGCCTACATCTGGACTATAGGAGTGTCACTGGTAATGACAATAACTGTGATATTCAAATAATAAAATATTGATATCATGTTAATAATCCACCTATAATAATATCATGTGAATAATCCTGCATGCTCTGAAACAATTTTTGTCTCCCTCCCCAACACGCACACCATTTCACTATCCATTAAGTGTCATTTCACTTGTTGTACGCTTCTTGTCACAGACGTCCTCCATATCTCTCTTTTATTTTGAGTGTAATTCATTTGCCAAAATAGAAACCAAATGCACAACAAAGTTAAAGATAATTTTGACTGGCTTTTCTTTCAAATATTCTACACATATCACAATAATATTGTAATCATGAATTGTTTTGGCCATTGATAATTGTCTAGTGAAAATCTGATATCATGTCAGCCCTTGTATGAACACACAAATCTCATCTGATCACTATAATGCAGACAGTCTGTGTAAAAGATGTGATTTGAGACACAAATCTGATCTGCCTACAGAGCGAAGCCGGAATAGCACTCTTAGTTTTAGTTATTAATGCAACCTACCTTCTTGCGTTCTTTCTGCTCTCTGTGTTTGCGGACAAGCTGGCTGCCTTTACGAGAGATGATGGCCATGTCAGAGGTAGCATCTTTCACAGGGATGACAGGCTCTGGCTGCAGAAGGAGAGTAAAAACACACATGCAAACATTTGGATCAAAACAAAGTCAGCAAGTATGGTTCTGACAAAAGTATGAAATCTAAGGAAGTGAATCATCAATAAGTAAACCTAGTGACTGCAGGCCATAGATCATGAGCCGTTTAGGTTTTGTTTACCTGCTTGGTGAACACTATTCTTCCATCCAGAAAGGGAGGAACCAGGTTGTGAACCAGCAGGTGAACTTTAGCAGCATTGTCCTCCTCAAAATCTTCATCCACTTCCAACCTCTGCACCACACCACTGGTCAGCATACGGTTGGTCTCCCACCGCTCATTATCCTGTGACATGAAACAAAGCCAATTAGAAGACAGACTGATGCACTGACAAGACAAATATACAAATAAGAACATGCATTTACAGTACACGGCTGTGAATGCAGACACACAGTTCTTATGAGGCTAATCTAAAACACTGTGGTTGTACCTCGTTGATCTGTCGTTTCTGGGCAGATATTCTTTTTTGCGTCTGTTTCTGAAGGATCTGTTCTCTCTTCTTCACATATTCATCAGATGTGGAAGTGAAAGGGTTGTGGAACTCATCATAGCCTTCATCCATCATGTACCAATCTCTGTCAGCTTGCTGCAAAACCATGAGATAGTCAGATATGTTAAAAAAACAAAACAAAACATGCCTCCAGAAAATAGTTAACAGTTTCTATAAGACAGGAAGACTGTGCCACAAACCTTCTGATCCTCCTGCCACTGTTCCTTCTCTTCCTCATTGTCAAACATAATTCCTCCCTCACCATCTTCTTTCCTACCTGAAGGAGAACGAGAATAAGAAATATTATCAGACATACACTATTTAAATCTTGCACATAAGCACAAAATGGCTGTTTTTTTTAGAGTAGTACCTTTTCCTTGTGATAAACGAGGTGTAGAGCCCAAATGCCTTCTGTCATTGGCCCACTCGTTGTACTTGTATGATGGGGTAGGCAGGGGTGTGTCATCAGGGTAACGCCCTCTGACTGACCTACACACAGAGCAGACAGACGTTATGTGAGCATCAAGTAGCAGTGGTTTCTCAACAGCTAAGTATATCATGTAAAATGTGAACAACATAACATAAAGTGAGGATTTTAAAGAGTCTCTGATGTCTAATTTAGTTTGTGGGCAAATAAGGTGTTTGGAGAATGTTCATCCAATCACATTTGGTCTTTATCTCTATGAGAATGATCTAACCTATTTTTTTCTTTTTCATTTTTCAAGTTAGTTTTATGTAGGTATTAAGGATCTGCTTAGCCTGATATCAGACTTGAATGTCAATTACTGCTTCTTTTTTTTTTGCACAAAAACAAAAAACCCAAAAATAATAAAATAAATTCTGTCTTTGTTCATAAAGTGAACCTTCATATATTGTTAAGAAAAAAATGTCTCAATACCATGCCAGACTGTGACAATATGCACCATGATATTACATGGTTAAAGAACTTCTACTGACTGCTGCATTGTTTTTGTTTTGCAATTGTACATACAGTACATAACTAATGCAGTCATTTCCAAAGACAATTCATCCCAGTTGTTTGTGCATGCTCAAGCCATGGCTGGCTACTTTCATTTTATTTTATGAAACAAGGAAACCAGAGACGCTTTAAGTTACAAGGAAAAGCAAATTTTATACAATAATAAATTAAATTTTTTTCCCCAAAATGTTCACATTTTTCTTTGTTTGTTTTTTGTTTTTGTTTTTTTGTTTTTTGTTTTTTTAATATTGTGATATAAATCATATTGTGGACTTTTTATACTGGTATTTTCATACCTTGAGATTTTGGTATTGTTACAGCCCTACTGTCATAATTCCAAAATCTACTGTAAGTTTTTCAAATAAAATGAAGGCTTCGGGGGTTACAGAATGTGAGATAAAATGGATGACAGTTGTTTACCTGTCCCTCCTCTCACTGTCTCGGCTGGAGCGATGGCTCCGCTCTGAGCGATCCAACTCTCTGTGAGATGGGGCAGGGGATGGAGACTCCCACTGGGAATGCCGTGAGCTGGCATAACCACTGTCATCCTCCTCCCAGTTGGAGCGTGAAGGTGTGAAAGAATCTGTGTAGAAAACAAAATAAGTTTAGTCAACCCACTGAATAAAAAGTACTTTATAACGGTAAAATTATGAATAATATATTGAAATAAAAGTAAGTGAATAAAAACAATGTTACCTCTGGGGCGATGCTGTGGCGTCAGAGGTTCATCTCTCCTACTCCCCCGGCTGATGCGTTCGGACCAGCCGTCTCTCTGTGAGCGGTCGCTCCTCTCGCCGCGCTCCGAACGCTCCGACCGACTCCCACTACTGCTACTACGGCTGTAACTGCTCTCTCGCTCATCTGACAGACAGAAACAAGAGAAAGTTAATCTCAACAACCTCATCTAATACAGCATTTGCTTTCAGTATTGATTGATCTACTAACTATGCTTTTGAAATACTTTTTTTAAAATACCTTTTACAACTTTAAGTAAAAATAAAAAAATAAATCATCTACTCATCACAAATTGCCTACGTCCAAAATGTAATTGCTTATTGATCTGACAACAGTCAAAAAACCCAATATGTATCCAGTTTACAATCATATGATACAGAAACATTAAGTCGGTCCTCCCAGTTGAGAGGTTATTACCATTTTTACTTA
The DNA here is from genome assembly GCA_027495735.1 of Lutjanus campechanus. Lineage (NCBI taxonomy): Eukaryota > Metazoa > Chordata > Actinopteri > Lutjaniformes > Lutjanidae > Lutjanus > Lutjanus campechanus. The sequence continues at coordinate 33,276 of JAJHUR010123458.1, read as the reverse complement.
ATAAATAATGCTGGACTATAAACAAAAGTCTAAGTGCATTAAAATACAATAACTACTACATGACAAAGTAACCTGAGTATTCTATAGAATCACCTCTTTCACTCCTTCGGTCTCTGCCCTTATCTCTGCTCCTCTCTCGGTCTCTTTCTCGGTTCCTGTCCTCTTTAGAGGAGGCGTAAACTCCATGCTCACGCCTGTCTTTCTCCCTCTGCTGGTGTCTGCGTCTGAACTCTTCACTGACCCCTCCGGGGTTTGAGGGTGTCTCAGAGCCAGTCACACGATACTTCCTGCCAGAAAGACTTGAAATAAAACAATGTACATAAATCATATAATACACATTTGAACACAAATGTAAAGGGGAACAAAGAAAATACAAGGAACATATAAACATTAAAAGAAAAGGATGTTATTGTTCCAACTTCCAAGTTCATTTATATTTTACACTGACTCACAGCGACAGTCCTGGTATAATATCTACACGTTTAGTTAGCTGGCCTTTTTCTCTGAAAGGACTCAGCGGCTAAAATCCACTAAAACGTGCTTTACAAATTCCCAAACTGGAAGTAGGGATATAGACAAAGACAAAAAGTATTCAATGTCAAATAAATAACATATGAAATAAACATGAACAAATACAAACAAAATATTATAACCAGAAAATTTAATTAAGAAATAAGCCAATACATTTTTTAAATTCAGCCATTATAAAAATGCCATGGAGTTTAAAAATGCATTTTATATAATTCCAGTTGTCATTTCAATTCATGATGCCACTTTTAATTTCAATCTTTTTGCAAAGTGGCATTGTGAAATAAGGCTTATGTTTTTTTTTCCTATTTATTCATATTCAACACTTTGAACACAAACTTGAACAGTATGCAGAATAATCATTTCTATCCTTGAAGCAATTTAAATCCTTAACTGTATCACATTTAACTTCATGGTGTTCTTCTTTTAGTTGAGTCAATCACTTTAAATTTAAAAAATTTTTTTCATTATTAAGGTTTTTTATTTATTCATCAGGTTTTATTGTGGCTTTTATTATTTTAATTTTTATCAGCGCTTTTATCCAAGTTTCTTGTTGGGTTTTCTTGTGTCTAGGAGCATTTATTTATGTTTTACTCGGCTATTTCTGAGTTTAAATAAAGGCTGAATTAAGTTTGGCTCTCCACAGACATGAGGTATAGGCATTGCTTGTCTATTTATACGTTATCCATCATTTTCAACAGTTTTATTCTGTGTGAACTAGAACTGACACTTACCTCTCCTTCTTAGCCCCTCTGTTCTTATCATCATCTTCTTCATCAGACCCAGAGTCACTTTTACCTTCCTCCCAGTCCTTGTAGGAGGAAACCTTTGACTTCTTGCTATGTCCATCATCGCCACTACCATCAGCCTCTTCCTTGCCCTCACGCTCCTTCCTTTTCTGGGCTGCCAGCAGATCCAAGCCCAGCAAGGAGGTGCGCGGTGTGGGTGCCCGAAAAACATGGGGCTCTGCAGCAGCACTCTTCTTCTTTACTATCAGTCCACCAACTTGAGCAGATGGATCAGTCCCTTCCAGTCTATGCATGGACACATCGTCATCCATGATCTGTGGGGAAATAATATGTGCAAAAGGTGAAAATGCATAAAGCTACTAAATTGGTAAAACTGTAAAGAGTAATTACTCAGTTATTGTGTCTAACCAATGTTTAAGTGTTTGTCTTTGGTGCATCACTGACCTAGGACCGCAACTAATGATTATTTCTGTTATTAAAATAATAGAATCATTAAGGTCAACAGGTCAGAAAATAGTGATAAAGGGACGCATGATATGGATTTTTTTCAGCTGATACAAATAATCAGTGTGCATCTGTAGTGATAAATGCCAAACAAAAGATCCCAGAGTTAAAGGTAACATCTGCTTTGTCTGACCAACAGTCCAAAACCAAGAGATTCAGAAATCAGCAAACTTCAACAATTGAGAAGTTGGATTTCATTTTTGTGTAAAAATGACTTGCTGACAATTGACAATTATCTGATTATCAAAATTGTTGGGAATTAATTTTCTGTCTCAAAGAATTTAAGCAAGACTTGTCAATGGAGAAGCTGGAACATGAAATAATTCGTAATCTTTTTTAAGAAATAATTTGATTGATTAAAGGATCAGCCTACCAAATTTGTTGTTTATTTGATTTCTGTTACCAGTCTATTCGTACATGTAATCCGACTTCTAAAACGTAAAATTCAATTCTATTATTTGTATTTCTCATGAGAACAGTTCTTTGTTCTTTCACATTTACTCTGAAAAAGATCCAACAAGACACTGACCGACTACTTATGAAGTCGTAACTCATTCATATATGACATTTATACTATCAGCATCCTGATGGTCAAAAGTACGTCTGTTTGTAACCTCAACACTTCCTATGTTACTCCAAGGTCACACATGGGGCTAGAATCATAAGGAAGTGAATAAAATTATCAGATTTGTTCCTCGTTTTATAACAGGTAGCTTAAATAAACTACTACGTACCTTTCACAGAGCAGCTAGTGCTAGCTAGCGTTAGCCTGTGAGCTGGCTGGTTCTGTCCTGAACGGGCCTGGCGGCAAAACGTCCGCGGGTTTGTTTGAGTCTAAAATGCAGATATTCTCACATGAAGTTAAAGATTTGTGGCCAAATGATGATCGGGTAAGTTGTCCGGAAAAACACGCACCCGCGGGTGTTGTTGGAAAATATTTAAACTGCGCCTTTCGTAAACACAACGCGTATGTTTACAGACAAGGGAGCAGCCATTGCAATCCCACAATTCAACGGCGTGGCAGAGAAATATATTTAAAACTTTATTTAAAGAGGTTGAGTTAACAGAGAAGAGTGAGAGTGAGAAAAGCACAGCATTTATGCATGAGTTTCCTATGACCACAGATTTTTCCCTCCAAATCTTTTATTTAATTAGAAGAAGCATACAAAAACACGAGGAGTACAGTTAATAATAACAAGAGGATCAAAAAGAATAAGAAGAAAAGGGATACACAGCCTACATATATTTTAATTAAAAAGAGCTTTGTAGGCTTTGATGACCAAAGTTCTGGTGGCTTTCTGATTTGTCAGTTCCTTCAGTGTTTCAAAGAACAGTTTCATATCATGCTCAAATGTGTGAATATTGGATTTCCTCTCACACCATTTACATTAATGGATATAAAACTTAAAATAAAAATATGACTTATATTCAAATTACTTTTTAGTTTTTACATAATAAAAATAACAAATCTTTCCTGTTAATTAATCTTAGTCCCACATGACACATCAAAAACATGTTTGGCATCAATCCAGAAATATAAAATAGAATAAAATAAAATAAATAAATAAAATAAATGCATACATAAAATAAATGTGCAATTGTTTCTGTGCCTGTATTACAGAATACACAGGATTCAGAAAGAAAATTTCTAAATAACCACACACAGTAAAGCAGGTAACCAAATGTGAAACATAAATTAAAAGAAAATATTAAATTTAAAAGCTTAAGCGCACTGAGTGATTGGAACAATACTTGTAAATTGCAAAAAAAAACCAAAAAAAAAAAACCCCCACAGTTAATAAAGTTAAATACTTAAATCAGAAATGCACAGTGCTCCATTTGTTGCTTAAATTATGAAAAGCCAGGACTTAAAATGTTTTTGTTTAAGCATGAATATCACAAGTTGATGGAACGCTGAGTAAAATGAGTTATCAGTCTCTCTTTGACACAGAGGTAGAGAGCCACATGGGAGGTTACAGGTCAGCTAATTACGTTCAGACTTTAACATGGTGTACAGAGGTGTTCAGGCACTCTGATGGGATGGGGGCAGGGTAGATGACAGGGTTTGAACCTTATACAGTCAACATGTGTTTTTGCTGATGCTGCATGAGTAGAAATACTTTATCACAGATTTAGTTAGACCAAAAGTTAGATTTTGTTTTCAAGTGTCCTGAAGCAGGTGCCTCCAAAAGTTTTGCCATATACATGAATGTAGCTGAGGCAGAGGATGAAAGGCAGATGTTACACATAAAGTAGGTAAACCACTGACAAAGTACATATCTGCAACTGTCATCTTGAGGTTGGTACCCTGATCTATCAGTAGCACATGTTTCACAGGCCTCCCTATCAGCACAGAAAGAGGCCCATCATACACAAGTTTTCCCATATGTAAAAATGTAAATGTAAATATTGATATATTGACAAAAAAATGTAAATATTTTTCAAACCTGAAACTTTTTTTTGGAACAACTCAGTGTAGTGGAGGATTCAGTGGTCTGGACCAAGGCAAGAAAAAGATTTCAATTGTTTGCAATGAAGGACAGTTACAATGTGATATACCTTATTGTCATATCCATAAATGTAAATTTAGGTAGGAAGCAATGCTTTGTCACATTTAGTAAGAAATTCAAGCAATATATTTATTCAGTTCAACACTATCTGAAACAAAAAGCAATTAAAAATGCAACGGCTTGTGTTAAAAAATGTATAGCTTTTAATCTGGTATTTTTTAAATCTGTATTTATTTATCCCTACCATTAAAATGTAGTTTTGAATGTATTTTCATTTTGTTACCATGTATTTTCTTTCTGTCTTGTGCTCCTGTTTGTACAGGTTTTGTAAATGTTATGTAAGTTATTTTACAAGAAATAAAGGAAAGAGAAAACAGACTGCACCAAATTACATCAAGTTTTGCGTTATAAATACTATTTTTCATTGTAATATGTTTGTAGTCTCATGTGGCGGTAACATTTATGAATAAACAGGTATATCTGTCCCATAAATAAATACTGCAATTACGAAATGTTCCACTGGACCAGATAAAGGTCACGTTATATCATTGGAAACGCAAAAAGTCGTATGCGCTATGAAAGCGCAGTGTTGACAACCCTTGCAAAGTTCCTAGTCTCATGATCATGAACTGGTGGATTTTGATTGGTTGTCACTCCGAAAGTCACAGTTTGATTGGTTAGTTGTTCTGCTTGTGCTTGATGGTAAAATAACACGCATGTCATTGGTCTGTTTCACATGTCTGCTGATGTGCCGGGTTAGGGTGTTTTTTGATTTCGTAATTCAACATTGTGTAGCGTTTCTGTTTTAACACCATTGTTTATGTTAGCTCGTCTCTACGGTGACATTAGGAGCTTTTGGAGCACGTCTAAAACGTATTCAAACAGGGTGGGAACCGATCCAGACGTAGCTGTTCAGCGCAAACGTTACACCAATACCTGGCTAGCTGAAGCTAACGTTAGCTAACCGCTCAGTCGATATAGTTAGGTTATTTGCATTAACGTTAGAATGGGTGAGGAAATTAACGAGAACCTTATCAACACATGCAATGGACCTGCCGATACCACCAACGTTGAGGAAAACGGCGAAACAGTAGACGGTGGTGTTAAATATTACACATTAGAAGAAATAAGAGTACATAATATGAGCAGTGACACATGGCTCATTATCCACGATAAAGTATACGACATTACAAGTTTCCTTGAAGAGGTAAGAAATACTGTCCGTAAGCTGATAGCAGATATTTCAACATTAATACTGTCTTAATTCAAGTTTCTGCTTTAAGCCTCGGGATACCTTATTTCGGATAATACTAACGTTAACTTAGGTTGGGGTACTTCCTGGAATTACAAAATAACTGCTGGCCTTTTGTATCGACGTGATAAGTTCACGGACTGTCTTCACTCAATATCCAGCATTTACAGCCTATCAGTATGATGCTAACTCGGGGTTAAACAAGGTTACGCCAGCGATACCTGGTCTGAGTTTGTCTTGCGCAAACTAGCATATCTGAAAAACACTTGTAGGAACATTAATTAGTAGCTAACCTTAGCTAAGATTTAAGCTGTTGCCCACCATTTTCATAACGCAGTCGTTGTTACACGTAAAGATGCATCTGCATCATTTAAGTCTTAACAGCAACATTGTTGTCAATCCAGCATGAAGTTTTGCTACACAGGCTAATATTGCCGGAATTAGACTTGGTGACACGTAAGCTAGCGAGCACAGTTGTAAGATTAAGTTAAGCAGCCGTGTAATAAGTAGCATGGTCATTAGGAATTCCAGTGGACAAACAGGTATTCAGACCCTTTACTGAAGTAAAACTAGTTATGCCACAGAGTCAAAATTCTCCATTAGAAGGAGAAGTTCTGCATTCAAAACTTTAACTTTATATCAAATTAATACTCATTTTGCAGATGACCATTGTCAGATGGGATGTAATGTAATCTACGTAGATGCTTTAACACAAGTGTTTGCAACATACGAGACTGTGCGCCTATGAAACTATGAAACAAAGCTTGGAAAGAGACACAAAGGCAAAAATTGTAAACATTTCACAATACTTTATCTCTGAACTATCTCTATAAGTAAGTGGGCAACTCTGTGTGATGTCCTTTTGGTAATTAATGTAATATCCATGTGATTATTTTTCACTTATGTTCACTGAGCCTCCCCTGCGTCGAGTCCCCCTGGGCAGGCCGCCGACCTCCCACTTTGAAAACCACTGCTTTAACATACTATCTAACCACACATTTGCTGTAGTTTAACTAATACGAGTGCTTTGCATTTTTAGAATCTGGTTGTATGCTGTGTATGTAAAATCCCGGTCAGTAAAGTAACTGGGAACTTAAGCTGTCAATTGCAATTTTCACTTTGGGGCAAAAAGTTTACACATGACATGAAAAGATGTGAAAAGAATCAACAGTTAGTTTATTATTACTTTTTTTTAGAAGAAATTATTTCTGTTGCATGCGGCATTATTGTATTCAGTTGCATTTTAATTACAGTTATGTAAAGTGAGTCCAAACTTTTGAATGTTTTTCTCTATCAGCTGTTTATGTAGCATTACATAAATATTGAAAGCAGTGTCAGATGTTCAGGAGCTTATCAATTCTATGCTTTCAGCATCCGGGAGGTGAGGAGGTTTTGTTGGAGCAGGCAGGTGCAGATGCCACAGAGAGCTTTGAGGATGTGGGTCATTCCACAGATGCCAGGGAGATGCTGGAGCAGTACCTCATTGGAGAGCTTCACATGGTAAGATCTTTCAGCTCTGAGAGGCCTCATTTCTTGCTTGTAGTATTTTAAAACGAGGTCCATATCCCTCTGTAAAATATGCTAAAGTTCTAACAAGTCATCACCATTGCTTAAAACTATCCTAATTAGGAAGCTTAATTAATTTGGTCACCAGATCTCTTTGAAAAAAGGAGCCAATTGTTGCACAAAACATTGCTTGGAGTCACAAGATGATGCCCTGCAGTAATTTGGGTTTAATGTGTTTAATTGCTAATTGTACAGTAACATTCTTATAGACAAGGTTGTCATGTGAGCATTAGTTTTTTTATCCAACGAGAAAGCAGGAAATAAGGGCAGAGAGGTGGATTGTCTTGTTTTTGTGTGTGTGTTGTTGTTTTTTTACATAATTGTTAAAAACTTAAGCCAAGGTAAAGTTTTATGTTTTTAATTTCTCCGATGTCCCATTCAGTCTCAGTTTCATTTTCTTTTATTTCCTGGTTTTCATCAATCCATCCATTGTTAAGAAATAATATGGAAATATTGAGGGATTGTCATCCAACTAAATTGAGCAAATCCAGCAATTGGAGATCATGCCAGAAAGAAAGCAGGCACTACAAATGTAGCATAAGACCCTGTCCTGGGGGACAAAAAAGCATGACTGCCAGAAGACTCAAAACAGGCATGTGAAAGAGTGTGAGCATGAGGCAAACACTGAACTTTTCTACCCAAAAGCAAAATGATTGGTCTGTTAGAAACTGAGCACAGCTCATCACATTGAAAATTTAGTTTTCTTTTTTATAATGATTCCCCTTGTTCATTGTCATAGTCTTTCAAATTAATGAAATAATTCCTCACTAATGTGCTTCCAATGGAAGTGATGTAGAAGACTTTGTTGAGTGTAAGAATATTTGAAAGTTTATATAAAGCTAATATGAGGCTTCAGCAGTCTGAAAAAGACAAATCAAAGTGGTATTTTCCAAAGTTACAATCTTTTTAGTACAACACTCTCTATTGTTATTATCTTTCCACTGCAGCTCAGCAAGAAAACACTATCTGTGGAAACACAAAAATGAAACTTTGCACTAAAAAGACTATAACTTTGGATGAGACTTAGTTCATTTGATTGATTCAGACTACTTCAGACTCGTATATTATCTTCAGCTGAACTGTACAATGCATTTTTGCACAAAACAAGGACTGTGGATTTTGTCTTCTGTCACTTATATTCAAAGCACTTCAGGAAAGCCTCTATTACTGGCCAGAGTAAATAAAATGAGTGATTACAGTGAGTAAAGCATGTTCATACATCGCCTATTTGCACATGAAAGTTGTTTTTTTAACTTAGAGTAATCACAAGAGGGGCCCCTCCTACAGCACACACAACACAGTAACAGAACGTGAGATAAGACAAGTTTCCAACTTGTCATTTATTATTTAGGTTGTGTTTTAAGTGTGTTTTAAGGCAAAGCATACCTTGTATTTTTATTTCAGTAATTATCAATATAATATTTTATAGCTAGTAATGATACTGGTGAAGATAATCATAGTGTGGAATTATCATAGTGGCACATAGTTTTTGTTTGTTTGTTTTTGTCAAGAACACTGGTTTTCAACAAAGTAGAACTGACAAAGACTGTTGCAGGCAGACTCTGTCCTGTCTGTCTTTTAGTCACAATTCTTGCTGTGGCTCTCCAGACTGATTTCTGCTGTCAATGGCACCTTTGTAACAAGTTTGTCTTGTCTGCCAAAATACCACACAAAACATATACATATCATCATATTCATCCTTCCACAAAGAAATGAATGTTTTTGTGATTAGCAGCTTCTCGGTGCTTTTACCAGTCCCATTTTTCTTGAAGTGCTGAATGAACTTGGGAATGTCACACTTGTGACAGTGATCTTAATGTAACCAAGTCTAGAGCTGATCTTTGTAGGCTTAACTACGTCATATTTAGATTTCGTCACAGTTAAAAAATATTAACCCGGTATTACATGTGAATACATCAGAGTTTTGATCAACCATGGGCCATCTGAGAAACAGACTTCATTTTTATTTCCTGGCTTTTTTATGAGTGTAATTTGTTTCAGTCATCATGTGAAAAAGTTAATACTAATTTATTGATTCTCTTTGTAGGATGACAGAAAAAAGGAGTCAACAAAGGTAAGTTCCATTCTCTGTTCATCAGACCTTGTCCTAACTGCAACACAAAAGTCATTGGAACAGAGTTTATAAAGATGATATTACATTTTTCTTTTTTTTGTGCTAAATCAGACAATATTTCACTTTCTCTTAATTTGTGTCCTTGTGTCTTGTGTTTTCTGCTACAGGTGGTACATGACACAAATTCAGGGGAATCCAGGTGAGTCATTGTGATGAACACTGTAGCTGTGTTCGAAATCATCCACTCATCCACTCACTCCCTATTCCCTACATCATGTATATGATGTAGTGCACTATATCATGTCCACTATGTAGGGAACGACGGGAGGAGAATTCGGACACTACATGTGGTCACATGTAGCCATTTTTCTTCTTCTACTCTCACAAAACAAAACACGGCCGCATTGCATTGTGGTATACGGGAGTAAAATGTAGGGTACATTGTTGTACACTCACATTTGCAGTGTATTGTGGGTATTTTATAGTGGACGATGTAGTGGATGAAAAGTAGTGAAGAGAATTCAAACAACACTACAAAATGGCGAGCACACTATATAGTGCACTACATCCATGATAGGGAGAGATTTCGAACACAGCTTGTGTCAGGCTCCAAGTGAACATTGATCACTCTAGTTTGTGGTAAACAAAGTCCCTCTTCAAGTCATTGACTTGTCAGCAAATGTTTCTGGAAATACAAATTGAGGGGAAAATGGGCACAAATTTCAAATGATTTTCTACGTGTGTATGAATCTATTTCTATGTATTTCTATTTTCTATGTATAAAAATTGTTTTTTTCTGCAGATGGTTAAATATATGATTTTCACATATTTCCTTATTATTGTTATGGTTTCCACCCAGTTTTCTTTTGAATTATCAGCATAAACACTAGGGTTACAAATTGCAAGAGCTTTCTTCTAATCAATCAATTGATACATTGGATTTAAATGCACATAAAAATTTTGCTTATACCAAACAATACCAAATGTGTCTTTTGGCCGTTTTATTTCACAGTTCACTAATAAAACATAACACGCTGTGCTTTTTAATAAGAGAATATTAGACCCTTTAATAGGCCCCTGTTACACTTAATTAGAGGGTAATTAGGGACACACTACAACAGAACTGTACTGTAAAGTATATTATTTCCCACTGTTAGACCCATATTAGACTTTATTAAGAGGTTAATTTGGAACGCATTTCTAGTTTTTGTCCACACTTGTTAGGGTATAACTACTGTCTAAAATAGAATTGGTCTAATTTAATACAAAGTATAACTTGTTATGTTTTATTAGTTTACTGTAAAATAAAGTGTGACCTGTTTTTCCCCCTCAAAGCTTTATTTCCACAGCAACATACATATTCTCAACATGTACATTCTCTAACACCATAGCCTATATATAAAGACATAGAGGCCTACATATTAAACACATATAATTTAATATCAGTATCAATTTAAGATCTTTATGTGATTGATTACATTTTACATGCTTAAGCAGATTCTTAATGACTAATTAATTGTTGATATACTGTTATCAATCCCCATAAACAGGAAAATTCACAATTCAAAAGTCAGTGAGTCATAATTATATATAATTAAAATCTTACTGCTGCCTGTCTCATTTGTTGTGTCCATTTTAATTCCTCTTGCTCATAAAATGCATATTTGATATTTCTTCCAGCAGCTCCTGGACCACATGGTTGATACCTGCTATTGCTGCAGTTGTTGTTGGCATCGTGTATCGCTACTACATGTTTGAACACAAGTCCTCTTGAGTGCTGGCACCCTGTTTCCATCTCATTCTTTTTCATCTGGAGGCCTTGAAGTGTTTGACCAAAACCTCCTCACACTGAACGCACACAAGTTAGGAGTGTATGCGTCCTTTGCAACAAGAAAAGGAGGGGAACAGTTTGATAAAGTACTTTTGTCCTTGTCCGTCTACGTAGAGTGCACCAAATAGACAGTTGTGGGCAGAGACTTTATTAAATTGTCTGCCTTCAGTTTCTTTGTATGTTCATTGTCACTATGCCTGTTGTCATTCATGGTAAATGTTGTCTTTAACTTAAACTTTCATATGCATTTGATCCAGTTTGGTTTCTGTATGCTCATTAACCATTTGCCTGCTCAGAGAAATGTGTTGCTAGCAGCCTGGTATACACAAACCTTTACACAGATGGACTGAATAGAAAGCTTGAAGATGTTGGTATGCAGAATGGTGCCGAAATCAGGGTTATAGTTAACAGTAACCATTCTACTGTTTACACTGAATTATAACTTCTAATGCATTTTCTTAGTTTTAATAAAGTAAGAATTGTTACTGCTGCCTAACTTTCAATAAGAATCATGAGTTTATTCTCTTTACTCCTTACTACACAGTTATGGTGTTAAGCAATGCTTGATTGCATTTATCACTTGATTTTAATTGCATAATCTTTCCAGTTATGTAACTACAGTGTCAAATCTTTGTCTGTTTCTTTTTGAAAGTAGTAAATTTTATTGTATCAGTGATTATTTAAGGTAGAATGTGTTCTGTCTCCTTTTTCTATAGTTCTGTTATTAGGAAATTGTGTAAATGATCTGCAGATTAATATAAATTTAAGTAATATGTAATCATACAATATTTTATTACCTAGATATAATAGCTGACAGTGAATGACTGCTTGAAAGAAGAGAAGTATGTTATTCCATTGTTCTTCACTATGCCATTTGTTATTTAACTGATGCTTTTTCACATCTTTGTTTCATTGTAATGCATCTTAATTCTATGTTTTGGGTGAATGGTACTGGGGCAGTCACTGAAGGGTTTGAATCATATTGAATCAAGTCAGCCAGTTGTCACAAAGAGCCATAGATGGATGTCTTTCAGGCAGCAGTTGATCACCATACATATTTAATAATCTGTTTAAGTTACTTTTTGACTTCTCTAGGTTGCTGTTCAGATTTCAGAACTGTTAAATATGTTTTGGTTCAGCTAAGCTTTGCATTGCATTTCTATAATCACTCCTTTTATTGAATATTCTAAAATAGGCATTTTTATTTCATAATACTATTTGAAAAAAGCATTCTCCAGCAGCAAAGACCTTAAAAAATTTAAGTCCATTTACCAACTGCAAATTCACAAAAGTTTGAAATTCCTGAGTATAACTTGCTGCTATTTTTACATGTTGCTACAGTTTTTACTTGCAGATGTCAAAATGTAGTTTGTTGACTTAAAAGATAAATATATGCCATGTCTTTGCATTTCAACTGCCATTCCCTGTCATAAAAGTCTCTTTGAATAAAATTTATCTTTTGAAAAGTGAAAGTGGCTAGTCACTGATATACTGTATGAATAACTTTTAAAAATGTGTGTGTGTATTTATATATATATATATACATTTATCTATTTATTTATTTATTAGAGCCAGACAGACATATTGGTAGGCTAATATCATCTTGGCCTAGCACAGCTATATCAGTATCAGCATATATGTTATCTGATATGTGTATATGTGTTAGTTCTTCAGGCAGCATTTTATGTATAGTTGATCCTTTTTCTACATCAATTTGTTTTCACTCCCTATTATAACTCCCTAAATAATTATAGCCTATATTGGTTATTCATCACGATATGTAGTCAGGATTATTCTTCAAATGTCCATTTAGTTAATAATCATCTTTAGTTACTCAAAAACTCACTGCAGTTGTCAGGCAAATACAATTAACCAAACACTAGAAAGATAAACAGATTTGTTAAATATTACAGATGGTTGTTGTCTAAAGTTACGATCAAAGGGAGGACAAAACAATGACAATCTAATCTTGAAAATTTTGATGGGCATGTTAGCCAGAGAGGTCGGACATACTAACTCCAGCTATTGACCAGTAATTGCTATAAATCAGCTTCTGAACAGTGCAGCAGGGTTCTTTAAGCCAGAAGTCTGACCTCTGTTATTGTGGAGGCTACCTACAAGTTTGAAAATGATAGGGTGATGCTGGGAACAAGGAATAGGACCAAACTCAAGTGCAGGGTAGTTGGAGTAACAGCTGCAGGTGTTAAACTTTAATTCAACTAATACCTGTAATGGAAGCTGCCCTGAAGACAACTCCACTCACACAGTCATCACTTTGTCATTAGAGGAGACGGCTGTAGTGAAAGGAGCTGCCTCTGATAGAGTCACAGCTCTGTGTCCTGTGTGGTCACCTGTGTTGCATTCAGTCTTTACACATCTGAATGGTGCTTCTTGAATATTGTCTCAGACCATTAGGACAAAAATGACCAATTCTTTGTATTGGTAAATATCCACCATTATGTAGTTCTTCCTTGCCTTTAAATATTTATAAACTCAATAATGAATAGTATGTCACGACAGTCCTGTGTTAATTTGAAAGGAATACAGATAGGCCTATGAAAATTTTAACAGCTGGGTTTAGTTTCACTCTATGGTCCTGCTCTTGTCTGCTCCTTGTTCATTCAAACTTTGATACCCAAAGGCAATGAGCTGCCTAGTGCTGAAAAACATCCTGGTGTTCAGCAACAAATCTACAACCCCAATTCCAAAAAAGTTGGGACATGGTGTAAAACGTAAATAAAAACAGAATGCAATGATTTGCAAATTCTTGTCGATCTTAATTCATTTGAGTACTGTACAAAGACAAGATATTTAATGTTGAAACTGATCAAATTCATCATTTTGTATAAATATACACTCATTCTGAATTTGATGCCTGCAACACGTTTCAAAAAAGTTGGGACAGGGGCAACAAAACAAAACAAAAGTTGTGGAATGCTCAAAAAACACCTGTTTGGAACATTCAACGGGTAAACCTCAAAAGACTGTCGTTCACAGCAAGGGTGGGACGAGGTTCACCACTTTGTGAAAACAACAGTTTAAGAACAATATTTACAACTTTCGCCAGTCCATAATATCAAAAGATTCAGAGAATCTGGAGGAATCTCGGCACGTAGAGAGGAAGGCTGAAAACCAACACTGAATGCCTGTGACCTCTGATCTTCAGGTGGCACTGCTACATGGGCTCGGTAACACTTCGAAAAACCAGGGTCAGTAAGCAGAGCTTGTTGCTGCATCGATAAATATAAGTCAAGACTCTACCATGCAAGCAAAAGCCATATATCAACAACATCCAGAAACATTTCTGACTTTTTTGGGCCTGAGCTCATCTGAAATGGACTGACACACAGTGGGAAAGTGTGCTGTTGCCTAGTGAGTCCACATTTCAAATTGTTTTTGGAAATCATCAACATTGTGTTTTTGTTGGGGTGTGTTAGTGTCCATGGCATCATGGCTAACTGTCATTTCTGTGAAGGCCCCATTAATGCTGAAAGGTACAGACAGGGTTTGGAGCAACATATGCTTCCATCCAGTCTCCTTTTTCAGTCTTTTTCAGAGAAGTCCCTGCCTATTTCAGCAAGACAATGCCAAGACATGTTCTGCATGTGTTACAGCAGCATGGCTTCGTAGTAAAAGAGTTCAGGTACTTGTCTCCCATTGAAATTGCATGGTGCATTAGGAAGCAAAAAATATGACAAGAGAGACCCTGGACTGTTGAGCAACTGAAGTCGCACATCAAGAATGAATGGGAAAGAATTTAACTTTCAAAATCCCAACAGTTAATGTCCTCAGTTCCCAAACTCTTACAGATTGTTGTTAAAACAAAAGATAGGTTATCACAATGGTAAACATGTCCCCATCCTGATTTGTTAGGAATGTTTTGCAGGCATCAAACTCTGAATAACTGTATATTTACAAAAAACAATTTGCAAATCATTACATTCTGCTTTTATTTACTTTTTACACAGTGTTCCAACTTTTTTGGAACTGTGGTTGTATAATTGCAAGCAGAAAGTCAGTCCACTTTCCAAGCATTAAAAGGAAGTGAGTGGCATGATTGAATGAATATCATACTCCGGTATCCTTATGTTAAAAATGTAATCATTGTGCCATTGTGATTTAATGTAAAAATTGCATGAATGTAGATAATGATAATGTGGTCATGGACTTATACTCTGATTTGTTTTGTTTAGGGGAACCACTTCATAGTGTGATACCAGCACAAAGTGAATAATACTTGAGTCCTCCATATGCCTGATCCCCTCATCAGCTACTTTTCCTGTTCAAGAGGAGCAGGAAGCAGTGATTAGAATTAAAGCCTTTTCATCTGCAACCTTCACAAGAGCCCTCACAGAGCAGAGTGCTCGTGAGCAGCACACCACAGAAAGCACAAATCAACTCCCATTGATACATCCTTTTTAATCAGGTGGAACAAATCAAGAACTGGATGCCTTCTTGTTGCATAAATCAATGAATTGTTTACCGCTTGTGTGGGGCTCCTTAAATGTACAACAATACCACAGTTTTAGCAACCAACAAACTACATGGAGAAATTTTGAATAATGAACTCAATGGTCTAAAATTGCAGATATTCATTCTATTTAGCACCACCATAACCAGTGAGAAATTATTATAAATCTATTGAGGTCATGTCTTTTTTGCCATGCAATACTTAGTATATACACAAGGTGGCACTGCAGCCTCAAGATGTTTCAATGCCAGTCTTTAATTTGGCCTTTCACAGAAACCTTGAAGATATACAGCACAGTATATTCAAATGGCCAATCTTAGTTGTGCACCCACTCTAATAAATTCATCACAGTTTAAATGCAGGGGTTCATGGGTATTGAACAGTAGTAAACACACACATGCTGGGAAAGGCACTGATGAAAAACAACCTGCAACACTTAATGACCCCTTAATGACCCTCATTCACACCTCCCCCCCAGGTGAAACTCAAGGTCCACACAATGGAAGGGGGGCAATTGAGTCACATGCCCCCTCTAGGTGTTAACGACCACACAGTGGTTTAATACCTGAACTCCCAAGCCAGTCAGTCAGAACTGAAGAAGCCTCTTGGATGAGAGGCGAAACGTCTTCAAGAACTCTATGAAGTCCAGTTGCCTACGACAAACCTTGCTACGGAACCTGCAACACTGTTACTACGCCAAATAAGTTATCAGTACTCCAGTGATTTGAGGCAATCAGTTGTCAACTTTTTTGCGTTTATAAACTCAAAAGTTGGAGGTTACCAGAGCTTAAATACTTGGAGCTAGTGATCCATGTACTCTTTGATTACAGTTAAATTTAAATGATTGATTAAGGCAACTCAAATTTGTTCAATACATGCAACTCAGAATTTAATTTGAATTAAATTGAAATTGAATTGAATTGAATAAATTGAATTTTAATTCAAACCTGTCATTGTAATAAGTTAACAGAAATGAATACTATTATGTATAAAAACTATTATGTATAATACTGTGATACTGTCCAATGAGATGGTTTAAAATAATATCTAGAAACAGTATACTTGACAAAATGGACATAAACCTGGTTTTTGCAACATCTGGACTGTTGTTACACTTGTTTAGAAGTACCATACATGGGTAACAGATACGCTTTTAGACTGTAATGTCTCCTATATTTATAGATTAAGCCAAAGGAATCTATGTTTTAGTTGTGTTAAACCTCAGTTGCAGATATTTTCTCAGTTTTTAACCCAAAGATCATTAAAGCCACTGGCCATCCTGTCAGCATTGATATTGTGACTGCTGTAACGACTACACAGAATGATGAGCTCTTATAAGACAGCATATTGTATCAGTGGGACTACATGAAGCCCTCAGGATAGACATCATTCCCCCTGACTTAATCGCCTGGCATCCTCAAGGAGAGCTGAGGTTGCTAATGCACACACTCCAGTGTCCTGGGAGACCTCCTCTGCAAAAATCTCAAGCGGCTGGAAAAACACTTATGGATGCTGCAGGAATAAACATGATCTCTGACAAGTGGTTTGAGTGAGTTCAAAAAGGTCACCCACACATAAAATGCATATTCAGTATGATTTGTGTAGATAAAATCAAATTCCTTGTTTTTTATTTTTCTTTCTTAAAGCAGGCACAGATAGTGCTGTAGCAGAGATCCAGAGTGTCAAGTTTTCTGTCTGCAGAGGGAATCCCGAGAGGGTTTCACAGCTTTGACAACTGTCTAAAACGTTCAATGAAACACTCACCTCTCTCAGTAAAAACATTCCCAACTTTACTTTTTTCCTGAAGGGCTTAGATCCATTAAAGGATTAACTTCACTCAAGTCTCTCCTGCTGAGTCAAATCTCTGAGCCTGGATCCTTGCATCACATCATTATGACTTAATAAAATATCATAAATATATCAGTTTTGGTGCAAACAATGTGAAGTGACAAGCTATAGAATGTAAGGAGACTGGGGGGAATTGTAACACACTCAACTCCTTCAATTAGACACAAGCTAGAGTGATGACACTTAATCTGCACATGCTTGATCGGCTTCTCTCTCTTCCTTTGGACCAGTAGCAGGATCATTTCACCTCGGAACAAATTACCACCAAAAAAAATATCTGAAGGTATGAAAGTTACTTTTTGGATGTGCAGTGTTTTTTCTTCTGCTGTCTAAAGTTTAGATGACTGTGAATTTAAACTTAAAACTATGCTAATATAGGTGTTGCAAATATAGCAGCTGTGTTAAGTAGTAGGTTAAGTAGTATATTAAAAGATGACTAGCTTATTTCAAGTAGTCTGTGAGTCATGGTTGAAAATGTAAAAAAAAATGTCACGTCACGTTTTAAGGGAGAGCATCTGTTGTTGTTTCTTTCTAACCTCCTTTGCCAAACTAGTTTTGTGAAACTACTTGCAGGGCACTTGCTTCAAAAACATGTTCTTGGCCACACACACACACACACACACACACACGTATGTATATATACATATATATATATACGCATATATAGTGTTGTTCTGTTGTTGTTCATCCTTCATCAGGAGGAAAACCAAGCACATAATCAATTGAATTTGTACCCATCTATTATTCATAAGCCAAAGCATTATATTCTTATCTTCTGATTATTTTCAATAATTTACTTTAACTCCATACCCCTGGTCCAACCTGTTATCTAACATGGCACTGGTAGGTAGTAATTAGCATAATATAATTCAAATTATTCATCATAGGACACTTTATCAACTCTTAAACTAAAAATAATGAACACTGAGGGCAAGAAGAAAAATCTAATGACGTGTCAAATTTATATGCATGGACTAACTGTAATGACAAAACCCGGAGGTCTACTGTTTAATCACATGTAAGTGCTGACAGATATTTTACTTTCAATATTCGCATCATATCAGACAGTTGGAAAATGATCCTAAAGCATCTGTCATGCTAATTAACAACTTTGATAATACATACAACTTTTGAGATTTTCATTATATCAATAGTTTTGTTTAATTATGAACTGTTTTTATTTGTTGGCCATCTAATCTGTGTAGTGTATGGTGTTTTTAATGTGCAGTTCTCATTCATATAATACCTACAGTGTAACACAATAGTTGACTAGACAATAAATTTAATTAAAATTCTTCTCACCAACATACACTGTTGTAGCCTCCTATAAAACAGCGTGGCTTCTGTCTGTGAAACAAACTGAACTTCCATTTCTTGGTAATTACAAACCCCTCGATTAAATTTCTGTACACTAGGCATTAAGGACACATTCCGAGCATGAGATGCTCTGTATTTTGCTTTGTAGTTCCATCTCCATCAGGGGAAACACGATCATTTATTAATAAGAAAAACAGTTCCACAACACCTTGTACTTGTGTTGCAAAAGTGTTTACAATTCTGCTCTCCACCTGGCCCCAGGTCTTAAAGAGATCTGTCCACAGCATACTAAAGCAGTGACGTTCACTGGAAGCAGAGCATGTTGTATTCTGTCTGACAAGGCAGAGCAGCTTGTGCAGTAACGTGCTGTCATACAACTGAACAACTTTATGGGACTCGGGTACTATGAGTTTCACTGCTCTTTTGACGAGTCTTTTTTTATGTGATTTTAAAAAAATAAAGGAAAAAAGATTGTGTAAGCTGAAACTTTCTCTACATAATGACTTAAGTTTCATAACATAATGAGTCAGGATCTTAAAATATTGAGTTATTATGTGTCATTATCAGGATAATGAAAAACTTTCTCTAAATGCACTGATTTTTTCAGTTTTTTTAATTTTATTTTTTTCCATTATTTTGAGATACCACTTCACTATTTTGAGATACTACATCACTACATCATTCATTCATTTATTATTTTAAGATATTTAGGTATTATTTTGAGATAGTAACTCATTATTTTGAGATAATAAGTCATTTAATTTTGTTCTTTAGTAATGCGGAGTACAGTAGAACATTTTTTTGATGATGATATGTCTAATCAAACCAAGTGACGGCAGAATTCAAAGGCATAATGCTTTATTTAATTTAACAGATCATCCATAAACCAATACATTATCAAATGTTATTTGTTCACTCTATAAAATTAGGAATGTAGAAACAAAATGTAAACATACAAAATATTATTATTAAGTTGGTAATTTCTCTCACGTTTTACTGCCAGAGCTTCTGATGTTCAACGCATTTGAATCATTTCTACATGTTTGTGGGGAGAGTCACCATTTGCCAACACAAACTCTAATGATGGTGACACCAAGCAGCAACCCAAAGGCTAAAACAAGTTGCATAAAATGTTTCTGAATTTTAGTTTCTTTCTGAATTTTAACATTAATTCACCATGTCAGCTAACTCTTTTCAGACAAAAATGACATGGGCATTGTCAGGATGAATCCATACTGTAGTAGAAAATACAGAAAAGATGATCATGGGCTTAATGTCTCAAAATAAACAACCACAGCCTCAGAAGTTACCCAAGTTATCTCTATGCTGGCACAAATGCAGTGACCTTTCTACAGCGTAGCTGCTTAATTACTTTTCTCCTTGCATACAGTGAAATGCCGTGACTTAAAGGTTAACTTCTCCCAGCTGTTATATGCCAAGGTCTTCGACACACAGTTTAAATTGAAGATGAGGTAGATGGCCTCAATCCTTCAAAGTGCTTCTAATCACAAATCACAAATGTCTCCTATGAATAGAAGTCTAAATATCAGTTTCTGGTGATAACATAATTGACTAACCTCAAATGTTTGTAATATGTTGACCCAAGCAACAAGTCTGAGTACGCAACAGCTGACACTAATAAAAGGCTGATTATATAACTGTACACAGAACAATGTAGGCATAACTGGGGCACAGACAAGGTCGATGGCTACAGTAACTATAAAACAACTAAAAGGTGGTTTAAGAGGCCGTCTCTGACAGTAAATCAAACTTGGTCTGCTTGAGTAAAACAAAAAATCTAAATATGTAATAGACTGTGTGCTGTGCTCCAGTCAAATGAACACTATTTTTAGAATGAAACTTGTTTAAAAATGAAAATAAGAAAAATATACATGAATCAATATAACTCAAATTATAATTAAGTAGACTGTACAGTGATTATTTCAAGTACTTGCCATCATAACCTGTCCCAGTGTCAACCCTTGAATTGTAACCCATGCGACCCATTACTTGAATCTTACTAATCTTACCTTAAATGTATGGATATGTCAGAAGCTTGGCTTGGCAAGCTAGAGTGATGACATTTAATCTGCACATGCTTAATAGGCTTCTCTCTCTTCCTGTGGAACAGGAGCAGGATCATTTCACCTCAGAATAAATTACCAGCAAAAAAAAATTTTCAGGTATGAAAGTTACTTTTTGGATGTGCAGTGTTTTTTCTGCTGCGGTCTAAAATTTAGATGACTGAATTTAAACTTAAATCAATTTTATCTCTAGGTTACTGGTTAAAAATTAACATGAACAAACTATACTAATATAGGTGTTGCAAATATAGCAAGTATGTTAAGTAGTGCACACGATATCAAAAGATGACTAGCTTGTTTCAAGTAGTTTTTTAGACTGAAACTTGATTAAAAATAAAAATAAGAAAAATATACATCAATCAATATAACTCAAATTATAATTAAGTAGACTGTACAGTGATTATTTCAAATTTTTGCCATCATAACCTGTCCCAGTATCGAACATTGAATTGTAACTCATGTGACCCATTACTTCAATCTCACTTATGATATCTTATATGTATAAATATGTCAAAAACTTGGCTTCAGTTAAGCAGCTAGGCCACATGATACAAGACAGCACAGAGGTCACTGACCACGTCCTTTACCATGTCAGCAGTGCCTTGCAGGTGTGGATGTCCTAAGCCAAGCTCAACAGGGTGCAGGTGGAAGACACACTTGAGGAACGCTCATGGACGCTGTTGTTATTATCCATAATTCCTGACACAAACTGTGTCTTTGAAGCACTGCAGCACTCAAGGGTCTCAGCCAGTTCGGGGCAGAGGGCCAGAGCCAACCTCTGGAAGATGAGGTGGAATTTCCGGCGGAAGCTTCGGTTTATCCAGAAGTAGAAGATGCAGTTGAGGAAACCGTTGGAGGTCGGCAGCCAGACCACCACAAACTCAATCCACTCTGGTACGCTGCTACCTGAGACTGCTAAGAGGGCATAAACAACACAAGGACAACAAAAGTTAAAGGGAAAATTCTGAACTTTTCATGTGGGTGTCCAGTCACTGTTGATGGTAAATGTAGTCAATTGAAGCAATAAATTCCTCAGTGCTGCTATACTGACCGAGAAAACCAAGCTCTTCTGCTTGCAGAGCCGTGCCGGCAGTGTCTACATGTACCAGGATGCATTGTACACAAGCTTTCTGATGCCTATCCCCATGTTGCTGTGTATAACCAACCATAACTGTTTCTTAGCCAAACACAACTTTACAGCCCAATCCCAATGTCCATCCTTACGGACTCAAAGACTTTGAGGCATGTTCCCACTAAGTTCACGAGGGCTTAAGGCTGTCCCACAGTCCAATTGTCAAGTGCATGAGGGCTCTATCACAGACTCTATCAGAGTCCTATATGCACACTTTTGGTAAGTCCACATTTCTGCAGACTCTGCCTAAGAGAATTACCCACGGTTCATATTGTTGTGATGTTAAACACTGCGTTACCAGGGGAACTCCAGAAGCAATGGATGGTGCTTGTGAATCAATTTAACTATTCTGTACGCACGTTTCTCTATATGCAAAGTTTTCCGATACACAAACAGAAAACTAGCACTGAATACCATACTTAAATTACTGTTTATTGAATAAAAGAATAAAACTTCTGACTGAATGTTTATATTTGTGTGTATGTGTACACCTGTTTTTTTATGCAGACCTAATTATCTTTCAATCCTTTCATTTTATGTTCTTCATATTTATTGCTTACCTTAATGTTTGTATATTATCCTTTTGTTAATTAGAAAAAAAATTAACATGGAAGGAGCAACTACATGAAAAAAATAAGTTTACATGTAAACGTATGATGACCGACTATGACTGACGTAAACAAGTAAATAGATTATTTGACAATTAGGCTATCTATTGTTCACTCTGTAAGGCAAGGACCTGCAAGACATTCAGTTCATGCGGTCTGTCACTTAAGTGTTTTGACCTTGAAGAATTTAGAAACCGCGAAATAAAAAATTCAAAACCCATAAAGGTAACATGATATGTTGCAAAGTCCCATTGTCCCATTCCTTTTTTGTACCATTTCGGGCCCTTGCAGCCACCCACACTCAAGTTCATGATGGCTCAAGGCTTTGGGGGGACTTTGGGATTGGGCTGAATAGTAATGTCTCCCCCCTGGTTATCTAGAGGCAGAGACTCCAACCTGATAGAGCATGCAGTTCTTCCTGCTACTACATCATATTACTGCATACTACTACATCACTGTGATGTCACTGGATGCATGAAGAACAACAGGTTTTGCAGCAGGAGAACTTAGTTTTCTCAGTCAATACACACACAGTGAGGAATTTATTGCTTCCACTGACTAACATGCAGCAACTTCCAGAAGAAGCTGGAAGAAGTGGTTGACCTCTTGTTGACCTTTTGCATAAAAGGGTCACAATGTAAACACTGTCTAGTTATGGCTGCTTTAAGATCATATACATTAAATTATACATTTTATTTTAAAACCATAGATGAGCATTTAATACATCAACTGATAATAAAACATGAAAAATCACCCTGGGAAATGCAAGTCTTTCCCCTGAGAGTGATGATATGAAGCCATCAATGTAACATTTATAGTCTAGATATAAAAGTACAAAATTAACTGCTAGATTTGGAAGAGAGGAGGCAACCGCTTTATAGTGAGGCTCACTAGCGTTTGGACAGCAGCACACTTTGAAGTTTCAGTTAAGACTGTCAGCTTCATTTTGCAGGGATTTTCATCCATATCAGATGAATTACAGCCCTCTTTGGAAAAAGGTCTCTTCACTTCTAAAAATATTCAAGCTGTGACGCCACTTTCAGCCTTGATTACTCCAAGACAGCACATGGTTGGGGTAAATGAGAAAAAGTCAAAAAAGGTCTGAGTCATAAAACTGGCCTTGAATGAGTATATTCATGCCCAGAATTACATAAATAACTTAGACAGCTATTACCTCTCAGAACAGTTCCAGCTGAAATCAATGGACACACTGGTAAAGAGGGAAATAGCCATAAACGTTAATTTATTTAGAAAAAGGAAATTAATCTAGGACATTTAAATATGTACCTACCTTTTGAGTTTTCTCTACCTTTGAACCCAGAAATACGTCATAAGCACAAAATATACTGCATATCAACAAAACCCTGGGTGAACTTTAATTTTTTTGTCCTTTACACCTTAACCGTAATCCGACCAACTCGAGTATCCACAGACCCCAGAGGTATACTTTTTTGCCATATCTTACAGGTTTTTTATTCTATCATTCCAATTTTTTCATGATTCTGTCAATTTGTTTCCAGAGTCTTGATATAATCGTTTTGTGTTTCTGTTTTGATCAGTGCTTTTTAAAAATACCAATGTGTTGAGGTTCTGATGAGATCTCAGTCAAAAGCACCCAAGTCTGCATTTGTAGTTTAAATTGATCAAACTATTTATTGATTGAGTTCATACATTTCATGGGTCCTAATTTGAAGTATCACACACTATCAGGGGTATAGGGTCACTCTGTCAGTCATTTTGAAGAGGACAGACACCAATGCACACACAGATTTCCTCAGTTGCTTTCTCTATTTTACACAATATCTTAAGTGTAACTTTCCTAAAATAATATTGATCCATTTTTCTCTTTCAGATAGGACTGATTACATAACTAATGTTTTGAGAAGAATAAGTTAACATTTTGCTATCATGGATTATTCAGTCGGTATTCCTTGTATGCTAAAGATGTTGGTAAGATGAGTGAAAGTCAAAAATCATATACGAGGAAGATATGTCATCTTCTATATGTGCCTATGGTAGCCATTGCAGGGTAATTTTGCACTTCTTCAGTCATTGTAAGTTCAACTTGGCCCACATCAGGAGTTTTGATTCTATAATCCAAAAGGTCGGTGGTGGACGTCTCCATGGGGGCTCTAAACAGTTTCAGGTGAGGCTCGGTGAATGGAAATGAAAAAGTAGAACACATAAAACAGCCTAAATGTGTGTGATTTAGTTATAGCGATAGTTCAGTGATAAATAATGGTAAGATTTTACCATTTTTTCCTCTTTCTCAGAGTCTAATTGATGCCTTTGGACAGACCTTTTTTATGTTATCTGGTATAGTCCGAAGTTACAGCAATATTAGGCTATCATGGATCAATTGTTAAGTGTCTATCACAATCATGATCCCAGAGACATTCAGGAATTGAGCAAAAGTAAGCAAGTAAACTGGCTTTGCCTGAGGGGAGACCCACAGCCTCACATTTGCACAAAAGACATCCAACCATCCATTATCTATATGTTCCCCAAATATCCACATTGATAAATTGACTCATGGATATGTTAAAGGAACAGGTCACCCCAAAATCAAAACTACATATTTTTCTTCCTATCTATAGTGCCTTTTATCCATAGATTCTTTTGGTATGAGATGCCGAGTTTTAGAGGAACAGTAGGAACCATTTTCATCATTGAGGGTTCAGATGTATTGTTTTATTCATTTTGAGCACCACAAGTGCCACAAATGCCATCTAGTCCCATTATATTCGAGAGAAGTCAGACATGATATCACCAAAAAACATCAACTCACACTAAAACAATCTAGCTAGATAAATAGTACAGGCCAGAGGAAAAATATACATTTTGGGGGTGAGCTGTCCCTTATTATTAGTAGTATTCCCTGCAAAATAATTTTGCTCTTCTTCAGTAACTGTAATATCAACTAGGTCAACATCAGGAACTTTAACCTAAACTGCTGTTTTATTAAAGAATCTGGCTATGCAAAAGTGTGTTGTAAGGGCAGTTTTCATACATTTTACAACAGTTAAAATCATTAAGTCTGGATATGTATCAAGAGGATGCATTAGCTACAATATTCTCTACAGTTTTCTCCAGTCTTCTTTTGTGGTGTCATGGATCATAATTTGCACGTACTGAAAGTTGAACACCTCTGTCTTAGTTTTCTTAGTGACCAAGTCCAATTATTTGAGCAAATGACATTCATCCATCCATTATTTAAAATGTTCCACAAATGTCCACATTGATAAATGGAATACTGTACAGTATGTTAGGAGCAATTTTTCAATACGTGTGCCATCAACAGGATTATGGGGAAAATAAGGGAATTAAGTAAAGGAGTTATTTGTAAATGTCAGGCCCTCTCCTTTTTTAAGCTGAAGACGTCTGAAAAGAGAATACAATAGCAGAGGCAAATTAATGATTTAAATTTAACCTGAAGTTTCTGTGCACATGCCAACTATAATGTAGTCTAAATGTCTATTTTTGCTTCAAAGTCTTCTTTTTATGTTTTGATTTCAGTACAAAACCAAAGCAACCTCTTATACTGAAGCTTTTAATGAGTCACCATTACATTCATTCGCCAACTGGGATGTCTTAAGCCCTTTATTGCAACTTAAACCTGAGTATTTCTACTCAAACATGACCACGTTGACCCTTATTCTGCCTATCACATAATTATTGTAAAACTTCTACATGTCTGAACAGAGTTTAAGGGTTAAGCTTTCCCCCAACTTAAAAAGGTTTATTTCCACTGATTCATTGCTTACCATTGTAGATCATAGCTGCCATGCAGGGTGTCCAACAGATGTAGTATGCTGCCATTACAGGCACCAGCACCCTGGATGCCACATTGTGTCTGCTGCGACGCGCACAGTTGTATTTGCGCAGTTTGAGCCGCTGTCTCTTGGCAGCGCACCACACTCTCAGGTTTGCATATGTCATGATGATGGAGCAGGGGAAAAATATGAGACATGTCAAGCTCAGGGAGTATCCAACATTAGTGGAGTAAGATGGGTTGCAGACCAACGATGCAGTAGAGAAATGCACCTCGATGATGCTGTCTGGAAGTGATACAGGCAGCAGTAGAAAGGGAGGGAAGCACCAGGCGAAGGCAATGAGGAGTAAAGTCCTTTTTCTTGTCATCAGAGAGGAATACTGCAGCGGGTAAAACACTGCTATGTACCTCTCCAGGCTGATGGTGGCCAGTGTGTACATGCAGGTGGAGTAGACGGTGGCGTTGCAAAAGGCCACGACATGACAAAGAGCATCTGGCCCTTCAGTGTAGTCCTTTAGCAGACTCACCCACAGATTCAAGGGCATGACCAGCAGTCCAAACGCAGAGTCTGCAGCAGTGAGAGAGAGCAGAAAGTACCGAGAGTTTCTGGACCAACCAGCCACGGAGGAAGAAATAACCAGGAGAACTGCAACATTTCCCAAAGTGATCATCACGCCCAAAACGATTATTATGCTTACTTTGACGGAGCGGTGAGTCAGCTCCTGCAGTCTCTGAGGGTCAACGCCTGACAGGTTGAAGTCATCACGACTTGAGAAGTTAAGTGTTGAAAGCATGTTTCCTCACAGTGGCATGAGTGCAAGCAAAACATGAGGCGAGTGAAGCAAAAAATATCAATTAAAGTACGCAAAAGCATAAAGAAGATGTGGGGTTACTGTTGGAAAGCAGCGCAGCAGCTGCTTGTAGTTTTACTGCAACAATCAGCGCACACCTGGTGCAATTAGTGTTGGGTGGGAACAGTCACTCTCCAAACAACCACAGTGTCACAGTATGCAGTCACAACTGGCATAAAAATGATTTGTTTATAATTTTAATAAATTTTGGAATTGTGTAAATTGCAGAATTTATTTACTTTATTTGCACAAGTACTATTTTTAATTTATTTTTGGTGATTTCAGTGATATTATGTTTCATACAAATTGAAGACGTGGAGGAATCATCCCGTTAAGCCACGCCCTCCTTAGTTACTGTTGCTATGCCTGTCAAGCTTTCCATTCTGACACTGCACCTTACAGTGATAATGATAGTGGACCGTGGATTTTTTCAGCTAAAAGGATGACTCTCACTAGTAGATTTCATAAGCGTAACTGGCTAATGTTAGCTAATGCTTGAACTCCTTGAGTCAGCTGAGAAGTAGCTGAATTTTTAATGTTTCCATCTGATACATTTAAAAACAAAAACCCTGTGAAAGTGTATTATGTAAAGTTACTTAACGGCTGTGTACATGATATAGCGTTAATACTAAAAGACTGAGGTGAAAGCTAGCTTTCAGCAAATATTGGTCAGAGCGTGAAATATAACATGTACATGGATATGACAGAAGGCAGAAATACACTCATTAACATTGGAAAAGGAAGCACAGGGACTTGATTAGTGCAGCAGACCCTGATACGGTCACACAGCAGCCGCAATGCTGTCACCCCAGGAAGATAGCCAGGATAAGAGCTAAATTAACCCAGCTTCGACCAAAGAGAGCAAGTCAGAGAGGAATGTGTCGGCCCACTTTGCAGAGTATAGCTCCTCCTAGAGCCAATGCATACCGCTTCCATATGTAAAGAAATGCAAAGCCTGGTAGACCTGCGGTTCCCTATTATAGTTGCTTCTCTATGATTGGACAATTGCTGTTCACAGGAGAAGTGTGTTGAAGTGGTGTGCATGAGGCTCTTGGTGTCTGATGAGTTTTGGACAGTGGTGTCTTTTTTGTAGTTTTTCAGAAACCTAAAACAGAAGAGCACACATGTGGGTAATTAAAATCTGTCTTTATTTGCTCCAATGTAAGCTGCATGTTAGCGTGTCCAACTAACTCATGCTAGCTTACTAGCTGCAGTAATGTTACTTCCAGCCAAACTTGTGTTGGACACTGCATTTGCCAAGCTCATGGCTTATTCCTAGCAGTGACATTGGGATTTGTTATGTGGGGGTTTTGAAATGGAGGATGTGGGCTGGTGCAGAATCAAAGTGGGCCGGCGATGACGATGCATCTCTTTCTTGGGTCTAAGCCAGGTTATCTTAGCTCTTATCTCGGCTCTATTCCCGGGGTGATCGTGAACCGGCTGGGCGAAATGAAAAATGAGAAGTTGCTTTTGTTAACTTCTCTGTGAATCAAAGGCCGAGTGTTTTAGCAATTACTCCCAATTTTGATGTTAAATTTGCTACTATTATGTAGAGATAAAAAGGTCACACTCAGGTGTAATATCATCCAACAAGCCTTTTACTTGTTCACGTCAGAAAATCACACAAAAGGTTTTCAGACATCTGGCCTTCATCAGTGTGTGCCACTGTTATCATTGTAAATTGCATATGTGCAGTGTGACAATAGAAAGCTGCAGGTATATCAACAGTTACTCAATTGCACTCAGTCACTATTAATTGCCCCTACCAGGAGGGAAGTTGAAACACTGATTTCTAGCATCAAATTAATTACAATCTTGTCCTTGTTAGTGAAAATGTATAGATAGCATTATTAATTAGTTCACATGCTTCTCGTATCAAATGAATAGTGTTCAAATAGTGTGTTTCAAGTACTCTGTGAGTTATGAAGGGAAAAAAAAAATTACAATTGCCCCCAGTGTCCCCTAATAAACCAGAACATGAATTAGAAATGTCAGTCACAATCTTTCATCAGTCCAAAATGATGAAAAACCATACCTGATTAACTTTATCCCCATGTTCAGATACTCACCATGCACATGCTGCATATTTATATTCAATCAGGATTTTAAAATTCCTTAATTTATTTATAAAAATGTAAATGTTTTGCGTTACTCGTGTGCATATTATGTGTGCATGAGTTTATTTTTATATGGAGGGTAATAATGAAAGATAATAATGCTTTTATTTACATAGCACTTTTCAAAACAAGTTACAAAGCACCGTACAAAAAAGGCAATAGGACAGTTAATAAGATAATAAAACAAACAGTGAAATCAATCAAAGTCTAGTTCATTCATGCCACAACTGAGGTGCCCAAACAGCAAAGGTCTGGTCAGCCTTAATTTTAAGGTGTGACCTGGGAATGACCTGGAATGACCTCCCAGAGGATCTCAGGTTGCACTTTAGGGTCATAGATGGTCAGGAGGTCAGCTATATAATCTGGACTTAACCCTAAAAGTGATCATTAAAATTTTGGTGGGTGCAGGGAGGGGTTCATAAACAATATTTATGTACAGGGTCCAGAATTTTGTGCTACATGCCTGATGTGCACATAGTGAGTTTAATACGGAGCCAATATGAGATATTTATGTAACAAGTATCAAACAAGAGGGGCAGGAAACATGAGTTGCATGGTTTGGTTTACAGGATACATAATACATAATATTCACATGCCATAAGTGCATCAAAAGAGTTATTGGTCTATGCAATCTCACTTATAGATGGCAGACAAGATTAACAGCCCTTGCTCCGTGCAAAACCTAATTTTTAAGTTAATCAGAGCTAATATGAGATTATGCCAGTCTGTGTCACTCAAATCAATCGACCAATTACTCTCTTAGTGTACTTATGGCATGTAAGTAATGTAATGAGATTGTGACCTCTCCTTTGAGGTAGTATTTAGTCCCACAGTCACACTCTTTTAAGTGACACACTATTAGGATTTTTAGATACAAAAGGAATCCCCCAGGAATCCATTAGCACATTATGGAGGAGCTAGGCTAAAAGATACTTCAGTAACAACATATTACGATTAAAAAAAGTAAACCTGAAATATTTTAGAATGTAAACACTTCAAGTCTTTTAACTTAAAATTATGTGTTAACTTAATCATTAATTAACTTAAATGTCTAAAGAAATATGATCAGCACACTTCCCAGCATGCATTGTGATTGAGTTAAAACTCTCCTGAGACTTCCCTTTTTTTATAGTTTGAAGAAAATATTTATTATGATTGAAACTTCCTGTCATCACACGTCATGGTTGTTTGTTTTCACAATCATGAATACACTGTAAAAATGAAAAAGGAAATCAAATATTTGTAATGTTTGTCAGTTTGACTTAAGAGTTGTTAATTCAACTTAATATCTTAACTTATTAAACATGTTGTCTCAAGCACGACTGAATTAATATCAAGTTTATTTGACTGGAAATGTTTATTTGTTTTATATCATAGCAAAATTACCTCAACTTATTCAAATCTTCAATTTCAATTTTCAGGCAGCCTGGACACTAACTAAGTTAAAACAAATAGTTTGTTTTTACAGTGATAGAAGCTGACCTGGGTGCTCACTTTATGTGTTTATTAATTGCCATTAACAGGATTTTTACCATATTCAGTGGGGTTGTGTCGCTAATTTTAATTAATAAAGGTGCAGTTTGAAGGTTAAGTGTGGCCTCTAAGGCACTACTATTAAGAACTAAATGTATCCAGTATCGCTCATGTATAATTTATATGACAGAAATATTTTAGTCCAAAAATGTTGTAAAGCAGAGCGGTAGTTTTACAGTGAGCACTACCATTTTTCAAATGCCTCCGTTTCAGGTCAAAGCAAATCAAAATGCCACTAGTGACTCACAACCACCACCCATTCCATCAAGCTCCACATTTGCAGGGCAGCCCATCGTGGCAGGTTTCATCACCAAAAATAACAATGAGTCAGTCAACAATTCATCACTATTAAGGTCCCACAGAAGATATACACTCAGTCAGTCTAGGGAGCCTGACATCTCACAACCAATCATGGTCCAATTTCCACGATCACACACCATCAGTGTCAGGCGTTCCTCCACCTCCTGTTCCAGTGACAAGCTTAAGTGTTTTTGTCTGCAGCACTGAGTGGTAGCTGCCAACTCCCCTCCTTCAAGAAAAAAAAAATACACGACACAAGGGCAAAGAAAAGGGCAGGAAAGATTGTCAGTGACCTTTCCCACTCAGGTAACCATCTGTTTCAGGGGTATTCTTCTGTATGACAGTAGGTCCATTAAACAGCACATACCAACAGGCTTCCCAGGCACAGTTGCCCACTTTCCTGCATCCCCAGGGATGCTAATTCCACCCGTGATTTATTATATAAGGAGCAGACAATCAAACAATCTTACTCATCTTTGTGTCCCCCATTTGTATAAAGAAAAAGCTGATTTTAACTTTTAATATGACCTTGAAAAAAAGACTTTGAGGACAGGGGACAATACTTAATGTGTACATCACCAGAATTAATAAACATGGGTTTAATGCTGTGCAGAAGACAATTTAAAAAATGTACATCATAAAAATAAACAATTTGTTGTTTTAACCTACAATTCTATCTATCTATCTATCTATCTATCTATCTATCTATCTATCTATCTATCTATCTATCTATCTATCTATCTATCTATCTATCCAAAAATTCAGTGTCACTGAGCTGTGAGCCTGATTTGTCATTATCTGGGTGCTTGAAAATTAATTTGCTGCAATTGAAAGTATTAAATTATTAACTATTATCTAATTATTCACTTTCACTCAAATGGGCTTATGCAACAATTTGTGAAATGCGATTTTTTGGGGCTTTTCAAATTCAAAGATTCGAGATTATCTGAAGAAGAAAAGTAAATTATCTCACCAAAACATTATTAGTTGGTAAAGCTCTTTCAGAACTTAAGAAAATCAAAAAAATCTACTGAAGTAAGTTGCCTTGAAATTTTCTCAACTTTTTTGTCACTTTAAGTTTAAATAATTTGAATAAATAAAATGTTAAGTTAATGAGAAAAGATTAGTTAATTCCACTAAATTCCTGTATGATTCTTTACAGTGTAATATTTGTATCAAAGAATTCAGCTTATGAAGCCATTTGTTTTTATCTTCATGATGACCTCTGCAGAGTCCTACAGTAGCTTCAAAGTCAACTTTATTTCCCAAGAATCCACTAACACGGTAAAATTAATGTTTTAACTGTAATGTAGCATCTGCCACAGTGCCACAGGAGGAAATTTTCCAAAGGTACACAATACGCACACACACACACGTAAATATACATGTACGGTATATATGGCTCACAGACACACAGCTTTTCTGCTCTAATATCATGGCCGGATCCCCCAGAGGAGAACTGACAGCTATCTGCGTTTGATATATGTGTTTCTCGCCATCCTAATGAGCGGATTTCTCTTGGCGATGTCTAACACGAGACCTGGAGGAGGGGATGGACTCAGGCTCTTGGGTTAACATTCTCAGCTCCCCTCCCCCAGTTGCACTCCTTCATGTTCATTGCACAGTCAATTGCATGCTCCTCACCTGATTCTGTCTCATTTTGAAAGGATGGGAAGCACCAGACAGTTACAGATATAGCACAACATGTTACATATATTACTGAAGTGCAAAGGGTTTATGGTAGCCTATATTTTCAGGATTTCTCCCCTAAAATGTTACAGTTTAATTGTAAAATATTCACTGCTTGTCATTATGATATGACAAAATTGAGTGAAAACCCATAAAAGTTGTTTATTAGCTAAATGTAGCCCAAATGTAGGGCAAAATCTGGCTGTATTTTTAAAATAAACAATAAACATGGAGAGATGCTGTGCTGCTAGCAGAGGAGTGCTGACTGTGAGATTAGAGCATGCAATTTACAATATAATATATTTGTATATATTTTTTACTTTCCCCCTTAAATATTTTGGCAAAGAAATGAGACCTGGGGCGCCCCTATAGCTCACTTGGTAGAGCAAGCGCCCCATGTACTGAGGCTGTTAGACCTCTGCAGCGGCCGCAGGTTCGATTCCCGCCTGCGGTCCATTTGCTGCGTGTCATCCCCTCTCTCTCTACCCCCCTTTCCTGTTCGTAACTTCAGCTGTCCTGTCAATAAAAAAAAAAAAAAAA